>VXAZ01009477.1:8709090-8741467 GCA_013399875.1 Gymnorhina tibicen
TATTTTTTAACGTTGGCGGGGGGGGGTTTGCTGCACTATATTTAAATTAAAAACCAAACAACTCTTGCCTAAATGGAGACAGAATTACTAGCATGGAATAGTTGCATATCAGAACCCATCTGCAAAGAAGTTAGCTTTAGGATGGCGGGAATATTTTTAAGATAAATTTTTAAAGTGAAACCATGGCCTCTGTGAATATATGAAGTATTGGGTGTGAAATCAATACATTAACCGCAAGAGCATATAAGCAGAAGTGAAATGGAAATTTCTGGTCAAAATCATCTTTGAGGAAGGCAAAGAAAGACTTTTTAAAAATTTTCTTAAGCAAACTCCAGAGCTCAATATACTAGTATACTCTCTACCCATAAACCACTCCATTCATTAGGAGGAAGATGGTCTTATTTCTACTACTACAGAATTCAACAGGCCATTTATTTAGCAGCTCTCTGACTGGAGTACGTGCTCTCTCCTATTCTCTCTGGTGTTGACAGCAGTAATCAAATTTTGTACATGCCACTGGCCCTATTATAGTTCCACAGCAGCTGGCTGCCTGCCTAGGCTTCTTATCATGTATGATAAAAAAGACCAGCCGAACAGACCAGCTGAAACTACTGTGGGAAGACAGAAGGAGAGTGAAGCCTAACTAGAAGCCCAGTACGTAGAAATCAAGTCTTTTTATACTTGCCCACGTATTACAAAGCATGAAGAACAAGGCTACACTCAACGCATGACAAGCTTGCTTTAACAGTTTTCAGAAGGACTGGAGCTAAGATGACAATTCAGTCCTTGTTGAAGAGTAGGTCTGAATGCCACACTTCATATGTGAAACACATGGACATCTATAGCTCAGTCCATACAGCAGGGAACGGGAAAGCAAAAAATCATATAGACGTGGGGGGGAAAGGAAAAAAAAGAGGGGGAAAAAACCCCAGATAACTGTACCCATTCATTGGAAGGTGAGCTCATAAATACTGTATCACAGCACCAGCATACACACAGTCAGCACTGGGTTCAGAGTAAAATTAAAGTTCACAGAGGCAAACAACAATGGGAGCAGAGGGCAACATCCTTTAATTATAAAACTCCCCTGTATGCAAGACAATCTATAATGAGATTGGTTTCCATTTCTTCTTTGCCTTCTGGGAGCCTTCCAAGAGCCTTGAATGCCTTGACTCTGAGAAGAGGAAACTGGCTTCTTTTTCACAGCCTGTCTCCTTCCAGTTGTGTTCCAAGTAGGCCTTGGGTAGCCCTGCTCTGAACTTCCACTCTTCCATACAAGTTCATAGAGAAAGGCTTGGGTCTCTGGCAGAGGAAAAAACAAATCTAAAGGACTTCTTATGGGAGCAGAACAAGGAGATACAGAGTTCTTCCTTCATCTTCCTTCTCCAAAGTGAGAGCCAAGCAAGCCAAGTGTTCTCCTTCCTAGAAAGGAAGCTCAGTCTTTCTCAAGGTTCCTGTGCTACCTGTCTAGTCCTACCCTTTATAATACTGCTATAATAAGCATCTAGTTAAGAGCTTCTCATGCTGTGGGGATATTAACACCCCATAATCTTGTTCGGGATGTTTTATTTCACCACAACAACCTGGCAATTTTTTTTGCTGGCCTGCCAAACATGATTTGAATTAGCAGGCCACACAATGCTTGTTTGAGCAAGCAAACGAGAGATTCTAGGCAATGCTAAGGAGAAGGATGGTGAAAGGGCAACAAGAACTTGAACAGGAAGTAATTTGTGGTGGTTTAGGCCAAATTCAGGGAAACGTCCAAAAGGAACATCTCCTCAAAGGAAGGCAGGTTACAATCACCCCTCCCCCCAACCGGGTTCGGGAAAAACAAATTTTCCTCGGAGGAAAGTGAAGGAGAAAATAAAACTATTTATTTAACAAACACACAGGAAAATAATAATAATGATGCTAAATAATAAAATCTCTCACTCTGGAGAGAGAACCTGAAAGATTTTAGAGTCCTTCTGTGGGTGCGGTCTCTCTCCTCCTCTTTGGAGCTGGGTCAGTGTGGGGGGCCCCCCCTCCAGGCTGGTGGAAGGTCCCCCGGTGGGGTTCTGATGTTCTGGTGTTCCGAACAAGTCCAGAAGAGAAGAAGGGAAAAAGCCGAAGTCCCAGGAAAAAAAACAACAACTCAACTCTCCGTCTCTCTCCAAAGAAACGGAGCCGAAAAGCTGGCTGAAAAGCAAGAAGAAGTCCTGCCTCCGCTCCGCAGCAACAGTAGCTCATCTCTGTGTCCTCGAAGCACAAACTGTTTTGAAAAGTTCGCTCAGTTTTTTTTTTTTCCTCTGTCTCTTGCATCCAGTTTTAAAGGCATAGAAAGGCTCAGGAATCATGTCTGGGCATAGAGCAGTGATAGGGGATACATCAGCATAAAGTTACCCCAAGACAGTCATGTTTCAAGTGCCTGTTGTATGTTGATGGAAACTGGTTATTAGCTTAACCCCTACTTCCAGGAAGCCCACAGCACCAGCAACTTCAGATGGAGAACAATGAGTTTTTAGCATTTCTATTGAAACCTCCTTTCACACAGCCAGGTTCATGTCAGCAAAAAGCTTTCTACTGAAAAGAAAATTAGCCATACAGTAAATGCCCTCACTACTGGAACAGGAACAGAGTATGTGGCAGCTAGTGGAGCACTGCAGTACAGATAACACACAGAGATATTCTCTCAGTGCTGTCACAGGCAGCTCCAACACAAACCCTTCCAGCACACAGCGCTTCAGGCACTTGACACATGGGTCTTGTAAAACTGCATGTCTGTGGTTGCCACAAATAACTGACTCATCCTGCAAAAGAAATAATAGTAGCAACTGTAGATAAATTGTGATGCCTTTCAAGAATCACCAAAATTTTAGTTAGTCTTTTTTTACATTCCTCTTACAGCTTCCTTTTCCTTTTGTACAAGGGAATATTTTGAACCTAAACACTGAGAAAACCTGGGGAGCACATTAGTCTTCCAAAAGCGTTGCTTACATTATAATCACACCTGTGAAACCCAACCACAACCAAACAGTACCTGCTTTTCACAAAACATCCTGGGCAACCTGTTTACAGCAACTCAGAGGAGTGACAAGACATCCACAGGCCAAGTGGGAGCCTTCTGCATCTTGCTTCTCATTTAAAATGCTGAGCACACCTTCCAAAACAAGGTTCCTGCCCATTCACATGCACCTTTATAAAACAAATCCCAGTGAATCCATGACAGATGCACTGCTCAACACTTGTGTGCCCGTGAGCTGGGGTGTAGCGTGTATTTCAGAAGCGCAGGCACTGAGCCCTGAATGACAGCACGCAAGCCCAAGCACAGGAGAGGGGCCATCACTTGAGCAACCCCAGCTCCTCCAACCAGCAATCCTGGTGGTTCACAGTTTTCAAAAGCACTTGCCCTGCTGCAGTGGGACAGACTGGGTTCGAGCCAGTGGCCAAGGACCTCTAAGAACTGCTGGTAAGCAGCTCCAATCAGGACAGGCAACTGCCCTTAGCATACCCCACAGTGCCAGGACCTGCTGCAGAAAAAGGCACTGCTTCCAAAAAACATCTCATTCCTCTGTCTTTCATATGCCAGGACACAATCCAAAGCTTTGGAAGCAATGGTTTAGGCAAGCATATGAATAATTTACTTGTACACTTTTCTGTCACTCATTTTGTAAATGAGTGTTTGTACCTCCAAAAACATAAACATCTCAAAGCTTCCTTGTAAATACCACAGGGTTTTTTTCCTTGGAAAGTATTTTCTGATACATTCTTTTCAAACTCTCCTGGCTTTCCCCATCCAGACTGTGCAATTCACAGGACTGTGCATTGGTGTCTGCCTCAAGTTGGGCAGAGGGAAAGGAAAACATATGATGAAGCCTGGAGAGCAGCTCTGGAGCAATCACATGTCACTCCACTTGGCCCAAGTCTTCATACCATGGTGAAGACAAGGAGGGGNTATGTCACTCCACTTGGCCCAAGCCTTCAGGCCTTCACTCTGCCAGCTAGGGCTGCAACCACAACCTTCATCCTGAAAGCTAACTCTCTCATCTCCTACCATGGTGAAGACAAGGAGGGGACGTAATCACAGGCACATTTCTAGAGTGGCGCACCCTGACCAGTGACCTCATTCATAGTCAGCAGGGTGCCACCAACACTGAAGCTCCAAAAATCTGGAAGTTTGGTTTTCCTTTTTTCAATGCCCTGTAACAATGCATGGGTGATCAGACAGCACCCTCAAGGACATTAACTCTTCAGCTGTATCATTTAAAACACGCTATTTATTTGCATACTGATACTTAGTGTCTCAAGTATACACATTACCAGTCTTGTTAAAATTAGCGTTCAATTTCTTCCACCCAGACGGTCTACTTCCCTTCCTGCTTGCAACAATATATTCTATTCATGCTTTTCCACAACACGAAAACACAGAGGACAAAGAGGGACAGCATTGTGCAGAGCTGCCCTGCCTTCTGCAGGAACTAATAACAAAATTCTTTGGACTTCCCAGCCACCATGTGAGAGATAGAAAGTTTTGCTCACCTGGAAAAGAGGGATCTGCAGAAAGCCTGTATTAGGAGGCCCAAGTTTCCCTATTCCTTCCTTGAGCAGCAAAAATACTGTAGAGAGCTCCCTAAGTTAAACAGGCTGTTTTTCCTTAGTTCAGAGAGTTAAAAATAAGTAAGAAACCACTCGAGACATCCTAAAATCAGACAAAGCCTGTTCCCTATGGACCTTCGTCAGGTCCAACACAAACGTATCTCCAGTTAAACTCCCCACTCCTCAGAGGACAAACCTGTCTCCTGCCAAGGACTCAAGGCAAACATCCCTCTTTCTGAAACAGCATTGCTGTTATCAGAGTCAAAACAGGAAAAAAAAGAAAAAAATCAACCCAAAGCACATCAACTCAGCTCAGTGCAGGAAGGCTGCACTGGGTGTTCAGGACTCAGCACAGTGACACAGCACCCAGCTCGGGTGCAGGCACGCAGCCTACAGTCCTAGAGCAGCCAGCTTTGGCTGCTAGGTAGCCACGCAAGGCATCAGTTCAATGAGGGCAGGCATCACACCATTGCTTCTGCATGATGCCAGAGCGACAACGCAAAATTTTCTAAACTACAGAAATCCACCTTAGAATTACCTACACTGCTGTCACTGTATAAGCCTTTACTTTCATGGAAGACCCCTTTAGCAAAAGGAGGAAGAAAAAAACCCACACAAAACATACTCCTGTTCAATCCTCTTTAAACCCTCCAGTTGACCTAATATAGACTTAATATATCTCTTGTTAATTAGTCCCAATAGTTAAATTTACACTCCAGTGAGTGTAAACTGCTAAAAGCTTACACAGCATTCACAACCTTTAGCCACTGATCTCCTTTTAACAGCTACAAATTGAAAATCATTGTGTGATTAAGGTTATCAAGACTTCAACAAGGCCAGAGAGTATATTTCAATAAATAATCCAACATTCAGATGTTTTGGTAGGTATAACATTCTACAAAGGCTGTATTAAAAATAAATTATTGCATCAGTTGTCAGGTACTAGAAGTGCATCATTAAAACTGTTGTTAAAAGTAACGGCCTTCTTTCTCTCCTTCCTCACCAATTAGCACAGAAGAAAAAAGAATGAGGTAAAACCATGTGTTTTGTTAAATATTGAACCTACTGGAACCTGCAAAATAACTGATTAATAAACCACTCTGAGGCTGAGGTCAGTTTACAGAGAAACCACCATACAGCAGCTATGACAACACAGAACCACCACACTGCACTGCCAACTAGAAAAGGGAAACATAAGAACAAAGAGCAGAGCAACAAACAGCATCAACAGCTTTCTTAGGGCCGCAGAAGTGAGAATTAAAGCTCTCAGAAGGAGTGCTCTTCAGTTTAGCACAGCATTTCTGTGTATCAAGGGACTTGGGAAAGAGTTTGGAAAAGAGACAAAGCACATGGCACAACTGAATCGTTATGTAAAGGAAGAATAGACCCACACAGCTAAACATCAGAAAGCCTCAAGTCTCTCTAACACTAATGGTACACACACACTCATAAGCAGAGATCCAACAGCAGTAAAAATGATAGTGCATTTTATTTGGGACAGAATGTGCACCTACCTATCTCAAGCCACCTGCCCAGGTTCCTTAGCAGAGCCTGGGGAGCAGCCCAGCTCACACATCAGCTGAAGAGGCTAATACCTGGGTTAGCAGGCACCTCACAGCTCCACACTGGCTAAGGAAAGCTCACAAAAGCCACAATCAGCAGAGATGTGCTGAAAAGAGGACTAGGTAGTGGTAAGCAGCTGAGGGGCAGTAACTGATTGAATTTTGCAAGCCAGCAAAAGATTGGATGTTTGCACTCTCACTTGTTTTCAAGAAATTTTCGGCAAGCTTTCTGTGTGTATACTTTGCAGGCTTCTGCCAGGTCAAATAGAAAACACTGGGCTCAGTTATTTCAGCTCAAGTGTGCGGAGGAGTAATTACCAAAGCTCCACTGGACAGAAGGATTGCATTCTTTTATTCTTCAAATGCCACCACCCACTAAGATATGATAATAAAACTCTCAGAAACCTTATAAGCAAATCCAGCAAGCGCTGTGCAGAAGTTAGCCTGCAATCACATGCTACCCATCTCAAACTCCATCTGTGTGTCTCAAAGTACTGTGGTACAATGACCAATTCTGCTACTTGCTGCCGTCACCATCTCGGTTTTTGTCCATAATCAAGTGCTAGTTGGATTTAAAACCTCAATCATGTGAAGGTTGAGACTGAGGCCACAGGTACAGTATATTATAAAAAGTCTTTCTGTGCAAGACTGACTGGAAAATTATACACATTCCTAAGCCAGACAAATGAAGCCCCAAAACACAACTACTCCTTCACAATTACCATGATGCAACAGATGCAGCACAGCATTCCCACATAAATATTTAATGTCAACAATATACATGTTTACTGGCTGGTTTTAAAACAATTTAAGGGTTAAAAACAGCTGCACACACTACAGTAACATTTTTGGTCACCTTACTGAAGCATCACTTGAAGTGTGAGCAGGCACAGTCTCATCCATGGCCTGAACAGTAGCTTTTTAGCTATTCATTTCACACCCCCATTTTGTACTACTGGTTATGAAGACATCTGATATTTCCTGCAACAACTTTACAACAAACTCAATAAAATTTCACATTACTTTTACAAAAATATTTTAAGGCTGAAGCCTTTAATAATTTGGGTTTTTCCCTTTAGATGCAAGTGTTTAAATAAGCAATCACTATTTTCATGTATTTCAAAAATATGCATATCATGGCTACATTCACAATGAGCATATGAGTATGTAATATAAATATCTTTGAACAAAATTGTTTACACCAAAGTGGATAGATTGAGATTCCGAGACACCACACACCGTCCTGTGTGTTCAAGACCCTCACTCCATTTAGAAGATGAGCTTTTATAACCCCCCAGTCTTCCTAGCACAGGAAGCAAAGTGCTCCAAATGGCACAAGTTTATCAGTTTGTTCCTTACTTTGTCTTGTCTCTCCTACTATCCCATTTGCTTTTGCTGCTGCTACTAAACACTGAGTGGGTTTTATCATAGGGTTATTTTTTCACTAGCTTAACTTCTCCTGCTTGAGCAGCAAGTTGCTACTGAAAAGCAAGCTTTGTTTCTTTCTGCAGGCCTGCCAACACATCCAGGCAAAAATCACTTCAACTTCACAAAGTTAATATTGAAGTAAGTTGCATTAAATTTGTTCACAGGTGTACTTAAAAAAAATTCTTTATATGTTGGTAAAACTCCGATATAAATAAAGGAGGAGATGGACAACCAAACACAAACAAGCTGTATGGCAACTGTAATTCACTCAAATATGAGTGACTTGGTTACTCTGCCTTCAACTTGCTCTAGAGTTGAGCAGTTCTCTATAATACCTATACTCAACCAAACATTATACTGCCTTCATTACCAATCATTTAATATCTAACTGTAGTATTCTCACAGTTAACACTGTCATATTAACTTTTCTATTTATGTACAGTTCCCTCATTTTAACTGGACTGGTTTAAGACAGTTGCATGAATAAAGCATTATAAAACTTCACTGCCTAGTTTTGGTTGGGTTTTGGTTTTGCTTTTTTTTTTTTTTTTTTTTTTACTTTGTAGCATAACCACAGCACTTATACTCTTTGTTTTCTTTAATCTGCTTGTAGGTGATTTTGTTAGTTTTATTTTAAATCACAGCATTCTGACAAATTCTACTCCCTTTAAAGTTTGCCAAAAAAAACACTTTTGAATCACAAAAGTATTTCAGGTCAGCCACAGAAAATAGATAAACGCCTATTACATATTATCTTCATAAATATGATTTGAAAGAAGGAATTCACACAATAAAGATCTTTACAGCTTACTCTGTGAGATAAGGCAGTTTAGGATATAGATGGCAAGGTTCAGAAACAGAACTTCATACAGATGCAATTAAAATGTTTGCAACACTATTTAAAAACAACCTGCCTTTGCGGAAACTTGTGCTATTAAGTGCATGTGAGACTCTGGGTCACTAAAAAGTAGCACTAGTGTAAGTGCAGCTAAATGACCACGAAGATTCAAGAAGCTCCATTACCCAGGGGTTTTCAGAAATCTACCTTTACACCCAGATAACTTCCCCCAGCCCTGCAGTTTTCCATCAGCTATCTTTCTCCTTACATGCCACCAAATACTCATTTATTTTTCCTGTAAATGATAAAAACCCCACTACTATTAGGAAAAAAGGATGATCAACTCTCAAAGCAAATCACAGGACAGTTCATTCAGTCTTCTCACTCCCACATGATCATCAGGTGCTGACAACACTAACAATTTTGTACCTACCATTCCACCATAATTAACTTCATCTTCCTTACCTTGTTCTACCCCGATCTACACAGCTGTTCATCAGGGAAGGGGGGGGAGAAGGAGGGGGAGAAGTATTTTCACAAGAAATCTAACTTGCATCAGATGTCTCTATGATGGCATTTTAGCTACCAGCTGGACCATGACTCATAGATCCCCAATACCAGGCTTCTGACTAAGCCCAGCTCACCCAGAGCGCTTTGCTACCTCCATCTGATAAACAGGACGGGAGAAGCTCCCAGGGCCTACCCCAGCAGCCCTTGCTGCCTCTCCCAAGAATTAGGAGGAATTGCTCACACATTTCAACCTCTGTATTTCAGTAACTGGTAAAGAAGTAGGACAGTACAAGGATACACATCCAACTGTAGACAGCAAGAACTTTCTGACTACTATGGGAACAGCTGGAGCTACTCTCAGTTCCCATCATAAAAATTCATTCAGTTCCCCACACACTGTACAGCCCATTCTGGCCAAAAACACCAAGAGGACTCCGATGATGTAGCTGGTTTGCCATTTATTTCACTGCTTCAGAAAACCAGTCTCACCAACAGCCTACTTCCCATCTAAAACCAGGAAGTCTGCTGGGAAGCCATGCCAGGGCAGCAGTGATGACAGGAGGGAATTCCTCATGTCTCAGTTCTTAGTCATGACATCTGGCCACAACCAATTCTACAGCCCACCTGTCCCTCAAAACCCAAGAATGGATTACAGACACAGTGAGCAGATCAAAGACTTCTTTCGGTAGGTTTTTCCCCTCCCTTAAACCCTATCTTCTATAACAAAACAGAAGAGCCAAGAGTTTTGTTATGATTTGGGAGCGGCAAGGCATATTCGGACTCTGCAGCTGCTGGGGAGCAGGAAGGGTCAAACAGCAGCAGCAATCCTAAAACAGTGCACAGCTTGGGAAGTAGAAATAGAGAGAGTATGCAATTCCAATCCAGCCCACTGCTTACAGAAATTATACAGGGCTCCTGAAGACATCAGAAATTTCACAGCTTCAGCCAGGCTCTTCTCTGAAGATAAAATGGTCAAATTTTATAATTAAGTTTTAAGGCTCATACCACTATGAAATGCACATTTCCTTCATTATATGTAAAAAAATTTAACATATATTACATTCCACTCCCAAGAGTGCTGTATCAGCATAGAAAAAGAAGAAAAAAGCCACCACACATCAGGATAATGTTAGAAAGGCTTCGTAAACATTGCAAATACAGAACAGCACTTTCATCTACAACAACTGCACAGAAATGAAGAAGTGTTTCAGCACTGTCAACCTGAACACAAGTTCTCCAAAATTATTTTGGAATAAGCCACATGCCTTTTAACATAACCCAGGTTCAAAAATAGGCACTTCCAAGATCCACTTACTCAAATAATCTTTTAGAGGCACCACTGTAGCACCCAAGTACGTTCCAGTTCAGCGCTGCAGGGAGTTTAGCCCTCTATAGTCAGTCTCTCCTCCTTTTCTGGAACTGTGACAGTGCAAAAAGTAGCAAATGATACCTGGTGTGGGAAGGATAGATCAACACACATATAGAATCTGCTAAGTTAGAAGGGAGACATCAGGATCACTGAGTCCAACTCCTGGTCCTGCCCAGGACACCCCAAGAATCAAATCATATGATATACACCTGTTGTGTCTGGATACAAAATCCACTGTGAAAGTGGAAGCTCGGCAGACTAGATGTGTCTCATGTTTGCATTAACAAGTTACTGCCAGATCTTTGACTGTGATTTATGAACAACGCATGCAGGAAAAGGAATAAAAAAAATCATCAAGCAATTATCTCTTGTCTAAAAAGCTGGGCACATGGTGGTGAAATCCCAACACAGTATAAAACCAGAAGGAAACTATATACGTGACACTTGAAGGTTGAGTTCAGTTTTTACTTCCATAAAGCCAAGGTCACAGGAACAAGCCCAGTGCAGTCACCAGCATAGAACCGCAGAAGCCTCCCCAGCTGGGTGGGGACCTCTTGCTGACAGTGAAACTAAAATTTTCCAGCAAGTCCATGAAACCACCACTATCCCTCTTCATTCAGTGGAGCTATTAAAGCACAACTTTCACAGTCGCATACACAAGTAAGTACGTGACAAGGAAGGAGACAAGCATAAAGAAACACAGAAAAAAACCATACAGCTACAAACTTCCAAATTCAGACAGCAGTAGAGCCTTAGCATATCTCAGACCAAGTGAAAAAAAACCAAAAAAACAACTACCAGCTTTTCTCCAGCAGAGTTGTAAGGAAGCAGTGAATCTACCTGCATTTTCATTCCAAACGCCAATATCCAGACACTACATATATAGGAGAAACTGACCGATGTCAGAAAATTAAGATACCCATGAGAAACCCAGGGAGTCCAACTTTATCGAACACACAGAGTAGCTGAGCTCAACATCCATAAACAGTCACGAGAAGTGTTTGAGATTGCTTCTCATTTGAGATGCCGGGGCTGATCAAGAAAGGGGGGTGGGTTGGGGATGCCAGGGAAACAAAAAAGAAGTAGCAACAAATTTTATTGAATTCCCTCCATTGTTTGCCTGAGATGCACTTTTTCTGTACCTACTACAAGAAGTCTCTGATCTCATGAAGCAGTAAGCATGTCCTCTGTCTGCCACTTCTGTTCTGAATATCTCTGACCCTTAAAAACCTTTTACTGGTTGAGTCAGAAGATTTACCTTTAGCTCAGTTATGGCATTGTTTTGTTTGTTTGTTTTTTTTTTTTTAATGTGAATATGCACCAATACATATTGTCTGCAGGGCATCTGCTCATTCTGGAGAAAATTATTCCAGTCACAACCTAGAGAACTACCATTCAAAAAAAATCCAAAGACTTTAGGACAACAAACACCAATTCTTATACAAAATTTCATATAGTTTTGAAAAAATTAAAAATCACCATGTTTCTAGTAATTGTTATCACTCAAGGTTTTCAACAGTTATCTTCTATATCCCCAATGCCCAGGAGTTCCTCACACAGTCTGGATGTGACAAGGAAATAAACTGATCCCTTAAACCCAGTCACATCAGCGATGCACTCCCATATGTGCCAGCACACACACTTGTTGCTGGCTGCCTCCAAGCCACCCTCGTTAGCTGGGGACAACTCAGGGGTGTTCAGCATGGGTAGCAAGAATTCCCACCCCAGCACATGATGGGAGAAGTACAGACACATGCTTTAATACAAGAGGATTTACCATACTCCCAAGCAACTACCTGGAAACACCTCATTAAAGACAGACTTCTGACAATCTCAGATCCACACACTGCTGTATAATTATTCTCAACTTGAAAGGGCTGCATAATTTCCCAGGAATATCACCATTTCTAAATGTAAGTCCTAGAAGGGGAAAGTAGATAGAGGTCTATGCATACATATGTGTGCACAGGCATATATATCTACATATACCTCCTTCTCTCTTATCTTTAAGTATACACAACAAAGATGACAAAAACCCATCCCCATTGCATCTTGTTCCATCACTTAAAAACCACTGCCTTACCTTGTGGCTGTGCTTTTGTACATCAGGAAGAAACAGCCATGCCAGAAAGTACATAATTACATTTCTATTTACTTTACCATTCACTTTATGAGGGGGAGGGGTAGGAACAGGAGCAGTTGAAAATATGTCCTTCCCTGAGGGCTGAAACCCGTGAAACGTGGTTTTTAGAGAAACAAGTGGGGTTTTTTTCCTTTGGAACTCTATCATCTCCATTCCCTGACACGATAACTTAAGGGGGTACATTTAATCACCTTGCTAATCCCCAAATAATGTATTAGTATTCAGTATTTTGTTTGAGCCATTTCTGCCACTCAGGAGGAATCTCGTAGCCTTTCTCTCAACATTAGTCACAAGTGACACCTACCTACCCAGTGACTAGTTATAACAAAAAAGCAAGGTATAGGAACATACTAATCTTTGAAAGCTCTACCGTCTTTTAATTTTGAAGGCATTAGTCCACATCTGCAGTGACAAAACAGAGAAAGGAAAAGGAAGTCAGGGTAAATTTTTTGTTTGTTTTCTCTTACCATTTGTTTGTTTTCTTAAAGAAGACTAGGCTATAGTGCTAAAGATCAAGGCTGACCTTTCTGGAAATTTCTGATATTTCCCCTGAAAAAAAGCATAGATCTGAGTTATGGATACTGCAAATGCTACATACATCTGTAAAGCCCAAGGTCTGTGATGATCAGTAGTGCTGAAGAGTAACCAAGACGAGGCCAATTTTACAGTTTTTCCTTCTGATTAAGAGCAAAGGAAAAAACCCCACTGTTCTGCAGTATAAACAGGTCTCATCTGCAGATACCTTAATAATTGATAGCTACTATTGTAACATGGTGACCCAAAACTACAGTATAAAGAGGGCTTTACCACTTCAAATTTCATCTGGACATCCATCCTTAGGAACACCCTGCCCTAACAGGATAAAAGATCTGTTTGATAAGGTGGCTCTGATGGTAGACTGAATATAGGTTGAAAAACAAGAAAAATGTTAAGCCTTTGAAATATACAGTCATTCACTGAACAAACCCAAAACACAGCACTCAACCTGGTAACAGCAAAGATGAACTACTACAGGCAGTTGGCACTATGGACAGATTGCACCCAGATTTTAAATCTTTAAACAAAGATTTTTAAAGTGCTCCACTGGTCCAAGAAACACCACCAACTGGGAACCAAGTTCAGGAAAACTAAGCACATGGGAAGTTACAGCTGCTTCTTTACTCTTACCATCTCTCAACAGAAATAACAGTAAGAAATAACTAGGGGGGATAAAGGACAAAGTAGTAGAGGGATGGGAGAACACCACACTTAAGTAAAAAAAATTTAAAACAAACAAAAAACACCTAGCCATGCTGAAATACAGTACTTAGATTAGATTCAGCTACAAGAGAAATCAAGGGTATTCTTAAATAGTAAAGGGGATCTAAATTCATTAGTAAGTATTTAAAAACACATTACAAGGAGGCAGCTTCTATCAGACAGTTCCATCACCCAATATCTACTAGACACAACTGCTTACTAAATACTGTGTGTTATGTGTAGAAACTGCCTTTTATCAGCCACTGTGTTTTTATACTAAGCTGAAAGAGGTGTCTAAAGCATTTCAGCATTTCCACCTACTCCCCACTATCATGTATCAACACTGTTCTCTTGCAAGAAGTCATCTCTTGGGGTTAAATTTTAACAGACCATGTTATATTTGCACAGGTCTAGTTAATGAAGAAGTGACTGGCAGAGAGCACAATATCCTGACCTTCTGTCATGAATTTTAATTGCCTACAGATGGTTAAGTTTAGCCTTATCTTCCCACATGAACAGATCCACATGGATAATTTCTCCCTCACCTTATGTAGCACACTGGCACCTCATGGAACCCACTGCTGTGCCCATGAGTTACCTGCAACACAGCCTGTGGTGGGTGAAGTGGAGCAGTGGGTCAGGTGTGACCCCTGCATGGAAGGGCTGAGGTGGGTGCTAAACTGGAATTACGCTGCCCAAACCCAATTAAAGAGTTCTCCCTGCTAATGCCATGGCGGCTCTAAATAGAGTAATTTCAAAACCAGCCCAGTTGTTCTGACTTTCATGATCTCCACTGCTCTTCGAAATTTGTCAGATTCTTCAAAGAGAATTATTACTCATCCCCAACACAGGCTCCCCCCTCCTTGTTATTCAGGTTGCAAAAGAAGAACAAGGCCATTTTAAGAGAAAAGTCAGCTTGGAAAAATTAAGGAAAGGAATCAAGCACTCGTTCATGAAACTAAGAATTTCACTTCAACTGAACAATGAGAACCTTTTCTTCTACAGCCCATTAATGCCAATAACAACTGAGAACAGACCAGCAGATTTATCAAAGCTGAGGTCAACTTGCAATTTATGAAAAAACCTTTAATAAGGTCTACAAAATTAGATAATGTGAATTTCAGTAAAATTTAGATATCCATTAGAGGAGGTACAAAGCTTTTCCCCTGTATAAGCAATTTTAAAATAAACGTTTCTTTGAATAAATGACAATCCAAAACAAGATGCCTTTGCAAAAATCACATATTGCCAGATTCAACTCTCAACACCCTTACTCAGCACATTTTAGATGTGCCTTTTGGGTTTTTTTCAATATGTGCTTTTGCAAAGAAACCACTAACTTTGCATGCAGCAACTTGCAACATCCACAAAGATTTTCTGCCAGACCTCCTCTACACTACGGTGTTAATTCACCATATAAATATTCAAAGATATTCTTGAATACCTGCCAGAAGGGAACACACTCCTCTGTAACTACACAGCCACACATCCACGCTTACTTAGCTCACTATAGTAATGTTCTGCCCTGGGGTGGAAATGCAAGGCCAGGCAACAAAGTTCTACTAAGACAGGAAAAAAAAAATCCCAAGAAAAAAGCAAGCCATCTTGGTCACTCCAGGACACCCTTATCCTTTGATATTTAGCTGCCTAGAGCAAAGCAGGAACCCCAAAATTTTCCTTGCAAATTATTCATAAAGTTTCCTTTGGCTACTGCTTCCACATTTTTTACCCAACAATCCAAGACAGACCTGAAAAATCCATGTCAGGATGAGTTTCTATATCAATAGTTGCAAGGGGACAGAGAGAAAGGTGACTGCACTCTACTTCATGAATCCCTCAAATACTCACAAAACCACTGAAAAACTATCACAAGAGCTCACCATGTCACATCTCAGCTAAGAAGGGAAGCTAAACAAGCCTAAGGATATCCAACCCTGTCTTCCGCACCTGATGACCAGATGGACACATCAGCTCAAAGCTAAAATAAGCTTGGGAACCTACAGGCTTGTTTTACACTAAATACAGACAGACTGCAAGGCAGAAGTAGTCATGAAGAGAAAAAACAAGTAAAATTAGATTTTGTTCTGGTCACATTTTTCATCTGTTTCAAGAGGCTAATTTTGTCATTTTAGAGATCAAAGAACTCAAGGCCAAGGTGATATTTTGGACCCTTATTTAACCCAGCTTCACATTAAATATGTATATTTTCCTTAAGGATGTCATTTTAAAGGTAGTCTCTCTTGCATATATATTCTTACTTGAACAGGAATTTAAAATAATCTTCAAAATTAAATATGTGGTTATTTATATTTAATTAAGATGTATATTCTACAGAAGAAAATTTTAAATAGAAATTTACAAATTATTTAAAGCTGAGAGAACTTATTTAACTAGTTCTACTTATTATAGAAAGAAATTACAATTACTGAATCAGCTCTTGGTAAGGTTCTAGCAAAGAAATTCTCTCACCTTGTATTAATACACTGCCCTTCATTACTGAGATATAATTAGACCAGTTTGCAAAAAGTGCAGGGCACTATTTTTGCACTTGAATATTAGAGCAACAGATTACCTATTTACACTACAGATAGTTAAATAAACAGTAGATTATTATTTATAACAAGCTGGATGATTCTGGAAGACACGATCTAACTGACTCACCCACTCCTCAGCTGTACTCTCACAATTCCAAGCCCTGCAGGACTGGAGGAGGGTGGGGGAAATGTCTAAAGACTTTTAAGGAAGAATTCTTAATGGAGTAAAACCTGTATCTTGTTCCCCTTGATTAAGATACTTCAAGGATGTCTTAGTAAAGAATAGTAATTTAACCAGAAATTCTCTTTTGTTACTATTTTTTGCATTAATTCAATACTTAGGTCTAAAAATACTTGTCTGCAAAATAGGATTTATAACTCTTTTAACTATATCCACCTTACACAGAAGGTGCAAGCTCTATATCATATACCAATTCTCACTGAAATTAGATTTTACAATTTGTCAGACTTTCCAAAATGGCTTTTTTGATACCTTGCAGATTCTAAACTGTAGCTGAGTTCAATTTATTCATCCAAAAGGGAAAGGGATAAAGAGAAAGGTGAAAAAATACAGCCCCTATTAAGTATACCACAATACAGATACAAAGCAGTTTAAAAAAGAGTTTCACACAATTGACACACATTACTTTTCCCCCACTTACACCACACTGCATCCCAGATAACAGATCCAGATCAAAATCCAACTCACAGCCACAGATTCTCACCAAGATCAAACATAATTAATTTAATTGCTTTTTAAAGACTTCCAGTAACATTAGTTATCTTAATTACCATTCATCTACTCTGTCAGATGATAACCTTTTGGCTCTGCTAAATTTGGGAGTGCCAAGAACGAACCATTTCCTTTTTTCCATTGTATTGTAGATGAGAGTTGAGTCTCCAACTTTTACATTTTTACATTTTTTTGGCAGCACAAGAGGTTTTTAATAGGATAGCAAGTTAAAGTCCTTTTTAAGTGCTGGAAGAATATGAAAGGAACGTTATTACAAATGAGAATACCAGGCACACATAATATCTTAGGAGGAACAAAACCCCTTTTTCTGCCTTCTGCCCTCCATCACCAGGAGAAAAACAGTCATGTGCATTTTGGTATGAAGGGAAAAAAAATTGTCAGATTAGTGAGCATAAGGACCCAAATTCATAAGAAAATAGACTTTTCCAACTGAAGGAAACAAGTTTCAAGTTCCAATTCATTTCACAATTTCTCTCCTCCTTCCCATACCCACACAAATTATGCAGAATGCTTTCATAATCAGGTTGCACTTCTCTAGACCACATAAATTTTTGTTTCAGATGATCACTACAGTACATTACCATCTTTCAGCATTTGCAATGCATCCCAAATATTCATGTTCTTTAACCCCTTCCTTCTTTCCACAGGCAGCAAAATGGAGTTCAACTGAACACTACATTTTCAGCAATTTTTACTATATGGGGACAAATAAAGTTAAAGCCAGAAACTGCAGGGCCAAAATAAGAAGCTCTAACAAAACAAGGTGAGAACTAGCATGGAATATAAATTAATCAGCAAAACATTTCTAAGCAGTCTTCATTTTTCTTAACATTTTATTTGAACATTATAAAGACACAGTCCATTTTCACCACCTGACTAATGGTTTCTGCTCCATCCCAGCTTCCCCTGCCCAACAGCAGCAGGGAAGCACTCTGGAAGAAAGGATGCATCAGGACTTCCACAGCAACCATCAGCAGCAAGTTTAGAGATTCCATTTTCTTTTCTGCCCAAATCACCATGGAACCAAATTCTCCACTGAGTACATTACACAACACAAACTAATTTTTCCTAGCCAGCTCCAAAGTTTTGCAGTGTATCCCATTTCCTCTAAAGGCCATTCAACAGATCTGGACTATTTCAGAGAGGACTCTACTGTCAATCACAGACTTAATCCTGAAATTAAATTTAAGCAACTACACTAAGGACACTGAATCCTTTAAGGACGAATACAGCAGCCCAAGACCTTTTCAACATTGTATTGCAAAGAGAGAGTAAAATCAAATTTGACATGCCTACAACAGGTCAGAGCTTTTAGGACCTCTCACTGCTTTCACACTAGTTTTCTCAGTGCTAAAGGCACCCTGCTCAGTTAACAGGCAAAGAAACCTCCACATCACAGGTGATATTTCGCCCAGAACACAGGAAATAAATTAGCATTTAATTATGTTCTTTATACATAAAGCTGTGAGATCCACCAGGTATTATATGCTCCTCTTGGTCTTTTACCCTAATTTCTACTGAAGAAAATTTATCTGCCTCAGAAGTGGGAATTACATGCTACAGTGATCCCTGACCTAACCCAGTAACCTTTAATTTAGGTGTAGCATCAAATGAACCAGTAAGAGCAACATTAAAGTAGCTGCAAAATGCAAGAGCTCCTGCAATGTGAAAGTGCCCTGGAGCAGAAGTACCACACTCGAATTCCTCTCTGGGGCAGAGCTGCACTTACTGACACGATGCACATAGCGTGAGATCCCTGTGGGAATTCAGGAACACCAAAGACAGCAGCCTCTCCCAGGAAGTAATCAAGAACCAGACCTCAACTGGGCCAACCACAGCATGCCACATCGTTCACACGTGAATGAATGCAACACAGAGATCATAAAGCTAGGAGATATTTGACCAGGAAAACCCTGCATAATGCCCCTCTAAGCACAGTTGTTACCTCAATGCCAGATGCCAGAGCACCACCATGCCCGAGCTAGCGCGCTCTGTACTGTGCATACCCTGCATGACAGCTCAGCACCCACTTTTGCACCAGGTAAACCAAGGAAATAGCTCCCCATACGTATCCCCCACATTTCCTCCAGGCAAACATGGACTCAGTCTCTTGTCAAAGGATCCACCATTATCTATGTGGTGACATATTTCCCTTCTATATGCAGCCCTAAACTCCCCTCCTTTCTAAGCATCTCAGCTATTTGGACTCTGACACTGACATAAGTATCACGACCATTATTTCATTTCAGGTAAACAACCAGAGCAATGACATCCCTCTTTTTCCTGCAATGGGTTTTTGTTAAAAGGCATGTATCAGAACTGTCCCTGTGTGCTGGCCAGCCCCCCTTGCAACACAATGGCTGTTTATCATGATAACACTACATCCTTGAAACCATCGCCAGGGCTGGGGGCCAGGTGGTTGTCAATATGGGCAATGGAGGGGTTTGTTGTGGTTGTCTTTTTTGGAGAAGAAAAAGGAGAGCAATGCTCCTTTCCTCTAGCTCTTAATGTCCTTACAATGTCTTTTTCCTGGAGGAGGGGTGGGAATCAAGACTTACTGCAAGCCTCTCTTCCACTAGAGAAGAGCTAACTAAAGAGGTCTTTAGTTAGACCAGCATCTTTCAGCATCAAGTTTTCCAGAATTATAGAATCATTTATGTTGGAAGAGACCTCTAAGATCATAGTGTTCAACCATTAAACTAGCACTGCCAGGTCCACCACTACATTCCTCTTTTTGGCCTACAGCTTTAGACATGATTGTTGAGCAGTACCTCTCCAGTGCAGAAACACATACAAACACAAACACCCTGGCCCAGAAGGTTTTGGGACTTCCCTAATTTATCACAAAATGCTCACAGTGTTCTCTGGTTTCTCAGTCTCTTCCTGGTACACCTTCTCTCCGTACAATACATCAGGAAAGGGCCCCATCTTATCCTACACTGCAGTCAGGTGCTCAGTGGAATGGTCAGTGGTTTGAACCCTTCGAAAATTTGAACAGTGACAGAAACTTGTCAATAGTGACAAGCTGGCATGAGGGCTCTAATTAGGAGGCAGTGGCAGGAAAGACAGGTACCACTCCAAATATGCCCCCAGCCACTTTTTGGAAAAGGTGAGCCCTTTTGACGTGCATTTTTCACAGTGCTCAATAGCCAGAGGCCAGGCCAGGAACCAGGTGCTTGCACAGCAGGCAGATGCAAACAACCACGCAGTCAGTCTGTGCCAGCACCCCAGCACATGGCTCCACCACGGTGACAAACCAACTGCTCCAATTACCTACAGGGAAGATGCCTTAAAACACTTCAGCCCTTTGTGTTTCCACTATTGTAGCAAAGGACTCTTTCCTCACTCAGCTGCTCTGGGAGCACCAGGCCCTCAAGTTTCTCATCAGTAATTACTGCCTCCAGTTCATCTTCCACCAAGTCTTCACTGTGAAAATATTCACAGACGTACCTCCGCAAACAATCCTGACTTCACTGGAGCTATCTTCTGTGAAGATGATCTAAAGCAGCAGCTAAATCCTTGAGGATTCCTTTCTTCCCTGCAAATACCTGCCAGGACAGGAAGGTGAAGCCAAGGAGGCAACAGAGTCCAGCAGCAAAAAAAAAGCATGACATTTTCCACCTGTTTCACTAGATTTTCAGACCGTCTCTAATTGCCTTCTGTTCACAGCACAGAGGAGATGCTGCCTGAAAAACAGAAGCACAGGGGGCCTCAAGTGTCAGCACACAGCCCCACCACACATCAGGACATGTCCCAGGGCAGTGGGAACCAGCACTGCCACATTCATTCTTTTATCCTTCCTTCATACCACAATGACAGCAAGCAGGGGGGAAAAAAAAAAAAGGTATCTCCAGTTCTTTTTCTTTTGCTCTTTCCCAATACATTCTGCAACACACACTGAATCAATCACTACAGTCTTCCTTCAACTGGAAGAAAAATGATGAAGTTGAACAAGGTAGAAAAGTAACAGAGCATGCACACACACAAAAAGAAGAGCAGCTTCTGGGAAGAACACAAGTATGTTTTTCAGAAAGAAAGGCTTAGGGCTTTTTAGTTTATTTTGGATAATTATTTTTAACTGCATACTATGTTTAAAAATTATTATCCTTATACTTGGAATTGAACAGGACATCTATTTTTAACATCTATTTTTAAATATATTCATTCAGTCACAAGTCATTCTCTGAGACAACACAAATAATAATAAATCAATGCCTCCAGCAAGCATGGAGTCACCCTGGCTGTAAATTAGCCTGGCTGGCCATTCTATGTTGCATTCTATGTTCATATTTTACATGCACCCCTGGCTTGTATGTGCAACAAAACCTTTCTAATACAGGCATTTCATCAGCCTCAAGATCCCACATTTTAAATCCAGTTAAATGCTCCAAAGCATCTTCTTTCAAGCCTAGATTCTACCAGCCAAACCAGCTATATACATTGAGGCAAATTTATACACTCAGGCAGAGAGCAGGCTAGTATATTTTATCTTTATAAAACATAGTCTCAATTTGAGAAGTAAAATACCCCAGTCTTGCAAGTGATAGTAGACTACCACTAGTGCTAACAAGAGATGGATGAGCACAGAGTTTGTTTCAGTCCAGTACACACTTTTCCAGTTTGTTCAATCTATTTTGGGGACTGTAATTTATACAGTGTGACACATGAAAAAGGCATGTTACCACCAAGACACCATCCCACTTGATGCCTCAGACATGCCTAACCATGGGATCCCACCTTCACCACCGCACTCCTAGCACTAATTTCACTGCTTCTCCAAGAGGGAGAATGAGTCTCAAACTAGCAAGGGTTGATCACCCTCCAAAAGCAACCCATTTTCCAAGGCCAGGTATTGTTCTTTCATCCTAGTGCACACACCCTTACCTAAGGGAAGCAAAAATGCTTGAGTGAACACACTTCCTTTCTTTTTATATGGTACCCTACAATACACAAAGAGCTGTCACATCACAACCCTGTTATGCACCTTGCTTGAAAATACTGATCTTGTAAACCAGAGAGTTTGGGGGTTTTCGATTAGACTTAGTCTGTTTGTTTTTCCAAGTCAGAAAAGGTACATTCTGTCTCTGTGTTTTCTTCAAGGAGATGAACACACCCAGTATTGTTAGTCACTATGTAAGCAAAGTAACTACTATCTTTTACCAATGATGAAATGTTCAATGCTGTCTGCTGAGAAGGGGAAGCTATTAACCATGTAGTGACAGAAAATCCACTTCAGCAGATTACAGGTAGAGAAGGTCTCAAAGTCAGGAAATTCTTAGCTCAAAGATTTGGAAAGAAAACCTTCATTATCTAGTATAGAAATTATTTCCTCTCTTAAAACAAATATGAACAACAAAACACAGTTTACACTGAATTCATTAACTTCAAGTTTCCCAAGTTTTAGGAACCACTTACTTCATTACAGCCTAAATGAAAACCTTCCTAAACAGCTGCTTTACATTAAAAAAAAAAAAAAAATCTAAAATTTCGTTTCTCAGGTCCATGCCCCACTTCTCTCCAGAGGAGTATCTACATAAAGACCCCAGGAATTCAGTCCTGAGATTTCATAGCAGGTTCTCATGCTCCCTCCTGCCATGCATACACGGATGTGTAAGAAAGGTGAAGACAGTGCATTAATCCTTTTGGCATAAAAAGGCATTTGTCCAAACTCTGCAGAGGTGTCATTCAAGGAGAAGCTCTGCAGGAGGACTGAGAAGTAACAGGCACCACTGTGGCTGATGCAGCAGTCACTCCATCCCTGCATCTCAACAGCTCTCTAAGTCTTGACTGATCTACCTGTTTGGGTTTTTTTTTTTTAAATAAGTAAAGCATATACATGGAAACAAGTTTTCCAAGCAGTGGTATGATGCACCTGGGCATTGGAGGCTTCTTGCTAGCACTGGAGTATACTCGCGAAAGCTTGACCTCTGTACCTCTACACCTCTATGTTTCTTTCACTGTGGAGGAGAAAGAAGAGAGTAAAAGGGATCTGCAGAGGCAGCAGTGCAGAAAATCAGGTTAGGAGCCTGACATCTATGTACCCTGAAAGAACTCTGCTATTCATAATTTTAGTGAAGCGTTTTACAGTCTCCTTTCTTTCAGTTCTGATTCTCCTGTAACCAAGGAACTCTCAGTTAACATTCAGAGGGCAAATAATGAACTTGAACCGGGTTTCAATAGCCTTCAAAATAGAAATAAGCCCAACACAGAATGGTATGACTTCTGACAATGGACATAGCTCCATTTGAACTCTTCCTTTCTCTTTCTCCTTTTCCATTTTGAACATGCTGATTGTGCACTTAAGTATAAAATCACTTCCACATTAATACAATTGGCAACATTTAACTTGTCCTATCAAGATTACAATGTACTCTTCCAAAAGTATGTTTCACCACTTTAATAAATTATCAAATGTCTGGTGAAACCAGAACAGTGGTTGGCAGGGGTGGGGGTGAGTGTTTCTTTAAAAATGTCCTTTTGTCCTGAATTAGCTCAATGCTCCCAATGCCAGTGTGCCAGTGAAACACGGCATCCTCACCAGCAAGTACCTGGGCACTGTGCAAGTGACACTGTCAGAGTATTCCTCTGAACAGATTATAAAGTGTGTAAACATATTTTTTGAGTACGAAGACCAGAGTGAATACTTCGCATCTGTACTGTGACCTTTAGTAACTCTGATTAAGCCTAATAAACTCTATTCTAAATGAAAAGTCTGTTAAGTAAGAAAATTACTTTTTTTTAAAGCTCAGTAAATCAAACCAACAAGCTCTAAATTGGGCAAAACAGCCAAGTCCAAGAGGAAAATTCCTGAGCACAGCAGAAAAGCACTCAGAGCAAAGCAATTAAACATCACTATTCCAGAGACAGCAAAACTATATTCAGAAGAATACCACCAAACTTTCTTGACAAAAGACTGTGGAAGCTGAAAGATGCACAGTGTTAACACAATATGTTCCTGTGAATTTCCACAAGAAGTCTCATCCAAGAACAAGATGTACATGTAGAAAGCAGGAAAATAAGGGTGATGAACTCTCTCTGGAAATGATTTATGCTGACAATAGCTGTTGTTCATTATAAAGCTATAAGAGAAGTAAAAGTCTGGAAAGAAGCAATAGAAAGGCTTTGGTCTATTGGCATTTAAATACTACTTTATTTATTCTCTTCTGTTAATACAATCATATTTTATAATATAACTATTAAAACAACACAGAAACCAAAAGGCTTTGCTCTATTCCCAGTGGGCTCCCATAAAATGTTCAAATAAATCTCCATTTGTTATTCATGCACAGACTGCTGCTCTTTGCTCATCCAGGATAGTGTGGTAAATGAAGAACAAAAATAGCTAGCAAAACGTTTCAGAACTTACCCATCATACCACTTTTCTCTGATCAATAATTTGTAATATAGCATTTTAGGAGCATACTCCATCTTTGGTCCTCTGCCATGATCTAAATTAGGGAGAGGGGCAAAAAAGCACATTACAATGTGAGGAAATAAAAGCAGAGTACATGGGAACTAACTAAAGTTATTTGTGGAGTGAATTACATGAATTACATAGACCCATCAAAGTATGTTCTTTCATGGCTTAATTGCATGTTTCTCCACAGCTAGATGCATAAGCCATTGACTGTCCTCCTATGGTCGTCTAATTCTGCTACAAAATCTTTCCGTTTTTGGATGGTGGGTCCTCCTGGTTTATAATAAGGTGAGGAGAAAAGATGTTGAAGTCCAGAAAAGAACTTCATTATCAATTTATGGCTGAAAAGTACTGCTGTACATGCCCATTACTGAACATCAAAACAACCCTAGGAATACGTATCACACCTAATCTGTCATGTAGCCAGATCCTTTCCTACCATCATGCATCCCGTGTTTTTGAGATAGAAGTAGGTCTTTTACTGAAACACACAGTCACCCTTTCCCACCAGATACAGGTTTAACCGCTCTTCAGCATTTCTTCCATATCCAGCAGAAGACCCACACACCTGAAAAGATGCTAGGCTGCTAGAGAATGCTTCCCCAGCACAGGAACTGCCTCCTTACAAGAGGAACTATGATTAAGCTACATAACTCTCAAGTTATTCCTTTCTGGCATCTCAACATGTTTAATAATGCATCTGTCCCATGCACTCAACAGATTAGGGAATACATAAAAATGCAATTTATTAAAGAGTGCACATATTTCTGAGCATAAGAAACCTTCACAAGGTCACTGCCACAGTTGTAGATGTGTAGATGTCCCCACTGATAACCAGTCTGCTCTGCACGGCTGCAGCTCTCATCAAGAGATGAAAGCTGCAAAGATGCAGCCCAAAACACACCCAAACTCAATCCTGCCCTTGGCTGAAGGAACTGGAACTGCCCACACCCTTTGTTAGAGCTGACCATCTTCCAGCAGCCTCCCCACTGACAACCAGCTCCCAGCCCAGGCCCAGCCTCTGCAAGCACCATCTACAGCCATGTCAGTCTCTCTCAACTGCTTGGATATGCACCTAGAGACAGGGGCAGTGACTGTACCAGCCCCTACCTGCTGGTCCCACAGATAAGTGACAACAAAATATAACTGCAAGTGTTTTATTTCAGTTCATTTCTTTTTTTTTTCTTTTTTTTTGGGGCGTCACTCAGGGCTGAGCCCAACTCAGGCCCAATAATCAAAAGTTTCTCTTTTTATTCTCTCCAAGGCAGTATGAGGTGGATGTCTTTTCAAAGAAGAGGCTCAGACACATCATATCCTAATAAATAAACAAATGGCAGTTTGACTCCTCCTTCTCAATGGCAGATGTTTCACTGACTTTGCAGCCGGGTATATTTACAAATCAGTAGTTCTTTGCCACATTCTCAAAACTAAAGCTTGTAACAGAGCCCTACCATTGCTTCTGTAAAACCCACAGATTCCAACGGGCTATTCTATTTCCTTAGGCTGTCATTTTTGTTACTACCTTTAAAACTCCCATCTTTCTTCTGAGAATATACTGTCACTTTCTGAAATTACAGCTCAGCTGCATCCCCAGAACACACTGGGGGAGGGGAGAAAGACATAAAACAGACTCCTGACAAGGTACAGGGCACTATAACTTATTCTTTCATCAACATAGTAAGGAGTCAGACAATGAAACTCCTCCCTCCCACCTTACAATGTTTAAACCCCGTTATTCATTCTTCAGACCGTTATTAAGGCATCCAAATAAATGCAGTTCTCCACAGCTTCATGCTAGGAGTGCCTCAGTTCCCAAAATAGGTGGAATCAGCTGCGCTTTTCTAATTGTGCATTTTCCTTTGAAGGAAGGATACCATGCAACCCTTGAAAAGCAGAT
Organism: Gymnorhina tibicen; assembly: GCA_013399875.1. Taxonomy (NCBI): domain Eukaryota; kingdom Metazoa; phylum Chordata; class Aves; order Passeriformes; family Artamidae; genus Gymnorhina; species Gymnorhina tibicen. The sequence continues at coordinate 8,735,357 of VXAZ01009477.1, forward strand.
CATGCAGGCTGAGCACACCAATCCATGCTGCTACATGGCAGCTAGGACAGCTACACTGTCCTGAAACAACATCAGTTCAGCTCAAGCCCACGTGCTCTTCCCCTTCCATGCCTACACTGATGTACCTATCCCTTACTTGTACTCAAAAGATTTTAATAACAATACTTCCCTACTCTTCCCTGCTCACAAGAGTCAACCCCAACACACACCATGGACAAGTGATTCTGCTAGGAGAAACAGTCTAGGGGAAAATCAAAACTAGGAGCAGTTACTGAGAGGTGGTTAACACAGCCCAGCTAATTCTTTCCTAAGCTGCCCAATGCTGTGAGCTTTAAGAATTTCTTTGCACATGATATTTTCATGCTACTGTACAAGAGTCTGCCTTCTTTCCCCAGACCTGAGGGGAGAAGGAGGGAGAGAGCTTCAAAGGGTGCTGGGAAAGGTGTAGAAAGAAACTCCACATTGCCCCTGGTCTGCCTAGGCACCCCTCCTCCACAGGATCCTGATCAGTGAGGGGCTCCCAGAGCAGCAGCCTCTCCCCACACCAGCTTTTAGACCTCTCTATAAACGCTTAACACACTACACACAGTGGCTTACACGGCAGCTCTTGCTCAGGGTTACGTCCTCCTTTCCTGGCAGAGCACATGCAAATCAATAGGCTGCTTTTATGGTTTGGGTTTTGGGTTGTTTTTTTTCCCCTCCCTGAGGAACCTCAATTTCTATTCCAAGGCAGAGTCGTGCTTCAAACACACGGAGCAGCATATGTTTATTTCTTCACCTACCAATCAAGATGCTAGAAGAAACCAGCCTGGTACTTCTATATCTGTCATTTCATAAACGCTAGGCAATACCCTAGAACTGTCTTCATTGCAGCATCCAATCTGTCCCTACCAGACAGCCCAAGAAAAGGAAGTGATACAGTTGACAGAAAGGAGCCAGGCTACAGCAACCCAAAGGCTTAGTCTTAAAAAAGTCATTTCAGTGGCTAGAAACAAGGAGAGCAAGTTTGTCACTCGTCTTTAACACCCTGTCCGCACACACCCTGCACAGACCTCCCTGAAGAGTTCACACAGTGCAAATCTGGCTACACCAACTCGGCAACCACTTGACAGAATCCTAAGGGTCCACCAGCAACCGTGACAGCTCCTGACAATTTCACACCCATGGAGCCAAAACGGAAAAGGAGAAGCAGCACATTTGGCCTGTAGTTATCTGGCAGCGAGAGACACAACTAAAGGAACTGGTTCCAAAGGCAACATGTGGCATCATGGGGCAGGGAGATCCCAGGAGCTCCCCAGGAGCAAGGGGGTTGCCAGCCAAGTAAGTGTTGCTTCAGGGGGCAGGGGGACAGACAGACAACAGTAGCAGTCCTCAGAAAAAGCCTTGCCCCACGAGTCCAAAACTAAGTTACAATTTCTCAAAGCAGTCTCTCAGTCAAATATATTTGAGGAGAATTAAGATCCCCTCAATTTAGAGAGAGCTCATATCTTAAAATGCACCAGAGGTGCAATCTTCTAAAAATGTTTTTCCTGCCACATCTTACTGTTTAATTATATATTACCACTCTAAGCAACCATGACAGATTTTAAGCAAGTTTGTCTTTTTTCCATAATTAATCATAGCAAAGACTCATCTGTTTTTCAAGCCCATGATGACAGCACTGTTTTCACCACTGTAAGGCAATCATCCCACAGCATTCCTTCCCGAAAGCTATTGCAAAGAGAAAAGCTCACCTATTTGCACAAGATGCCTTTCAAAGATATAAATCACCTCCATATACATTACTTCATACTACAGGTAAGTAAAAAAAAAAGGAAAATTGCTTTTCCATAGCAAGCCATTATACACAGGCATAGCACAGGCTAATACTAAATAATACCAATTATAAATATATTAAGCTAGCACAGCCATCCAGGAACAAGTATCCTACCCACTAAACACCATTCAGCCATCAGCATCCACCACTGGTGCAGAAAGAAGGGAGGCAAAGAAATTGTTGGTCTTTCTGAGAACAAAAAGCAGCTTCCTTTATAAATACAATAGCTAAACGTTATTTTATAGGCAGCTTTGGTCACCACCAAATGCTATTCTAAGTGCAGAATATGTATCTTCAAAGATAACTGGTAGCTACATGTAAATCAGTGCTAACAAACTACTTAATCAAAGAGCAGCCACATCCAAAGCAGAAAATAATAAATGCTAATTGGACAACAGAAAAAAGTCTTTTTTCCATCACAAGTCACAGAAGCGATACTATAGGGGCATGGAAAATCTCTGCTCTGGAAAAATCAAGCACTTATCACTGATAAGAGATTAAAGCACATTCATTTAAAGTTTTTTTGCTGACCATTGAAGGAAAAAGCATTTCCAATATAATCAATAACATGCAGAGATGCCCATTCAAAGTGTTTTATCCTTCATCGTGTCAGTTTGAACTCCCCAAAGAACAAACGAGTTACTTGCAAAATTACTTTTTTCTATCTGTGAAATTCTGTGACACACACTTCTGTTTTTTGTAAAAACGACAAATGGAAATCCTGTTAATTGATTTTGATTGCTCTATATAGAAATTATGATTTTCTGCAGTTCTACATCCTTACACTGGTAGCCTCCCAATTACAAGTCTAAGAAAAAATTACATAGCTTGTTCTGCTAATAAAAACAAGCATAGATGGGGCCCACACAGCCCTTAGCAGGTGTAAAACTCTGTGTCTTAGTACAGTCTCATAAGAGTGACTTTAGATCAAAGCTCAGGTTTTCAGTAACCCGCTCACTGCGTGTACTGACAGTGCCAGCTTTATGGCTTTCCAGCTGTTTCACAGTTTTACAAAGCAAGATAACTAAAGCAGCAATGACTACAAAAAAAGATAATATATTCAGTTGACAGGCTGCTAAAGACTGAAGTTTACATTTGTATCCAAATATTTAGAAACATTTTTACTAGTACCACTCTTCGTGAAGGCCTGACCCAGCAAGATTCTGGCATTTCAAATCATCATTTTCTTCCAAGTTGATACAAGAAAAGCAACAAAAAAAGACTTAGCCATAGATCTTAAACATCACTTTTAGAATATGAATGTTTTTAAATAACCACAATATCCTGACAGCTTGGTGATTTGTTCAGAAGAGATGAAAACAAACACTGAAATAGACAAACAGACAATTGCCCAGGAGAGTACAAAGAAAGTCATCTTTACATAGGACATTACACATCTATCTTCTTTTATTTACAAGAATAGAGTAAACTGTTTTCAGTGTGCTTATTTAAAAATGCACAGGAATAATACACACTAAAAAAATATTATGACATATTAAATCACTTGATCACATATTAAATCACTTAGAGTTTTTCACCCACTGTGAGTTTTGTGTTTTATTTATTCAGTGAAAATATTAAATGCACATTTGCGTGTGCTCCTAACCAAAGCGTTAAGAGACTTTCCACATCACTGGTGCTAAGAACTTATAGAGCAGCAAGAAACAGAACAGCCTGTTTTCTGTGACAGCAAATGATTGTCTTTTTCTGATCTCTTGATCCTCAAAAGCCATACAGATGCCTTAGCTACCCCAAATATTAATAAGATAACACTACTACTGCATTTCAAGTCATTTAGACTGAAGAGCATTTCATGCTGGAGAAATCAGCCCAGCAAAAAACCTCAGTTTTCCTTTCTAAGTATCAAAATTAGCATTCTCTTTTCAAAATATCTAGGAAAATTAAAATACTCTTCTCCTCAGTCCTAACAACTAGCCTTTAATTTGCTGACACCTGTGCTTCAGGAAACTTCATTCCGTTCATTAGGAAAACCCTCCCACAGATTTACTTGTAGTGAACGGTTCAGATCTCAGCTACAGTAGTACCATAACTTACTTGAAGAAATCACACATCCAGATCTAAACCAGCCTAATATTTAGAAAAAATTAAAGATCAGTCATTGCTCACTATTTTAAATTTAGTGCACAAGTCTTTTAGCCTTGTATTAGAATTTACAGCATTTTCTCATTCACATAGATGAAGTTTAAAGTGGTTGTAACAGGAAGTTTACAATTATCTGCCCTAACCAAATCAACAGAACTTAACTGTACAATTTGTTCATTCATGAAAAACCTCCAATACATCCATGTTTCCTCACACATCCTATAAAACTGTAGTATGTACTTACAAACTGTCTGCAAGCTATCCCCACACTCAAAGCCCATAAAGATGCTGACTACACACTTACAATCAAATGAAGTTATGTCCAGAGGTTCCAGAGTAACAGCAGAAAACAAACCAACACCACGGAATTCAAGATGAAAAACCCACAAGCATCTGTTTCATAAACTGCTCTCCCAGAAGAGGAAGACTCAGAAAGTGAAGGTCTAAGAAACAAACTATTCAAACACCAATGGGATCCAGATCAAACCCACATCCTATGTAATCTGACATATCAAATCACAACCAACTGAAGACATACAGTTTTTAACGTGTGGAAATTTTTTTTAAAAACCCCCACTGCTAGGTTTGCTAGATATCAAAGGAAAATCTTCTGATAACAGGAGCATTTTGCATGTAAGAAAGAAAAGGGAGCCTGTGAGGCTGAGAAACCAAGCATCCAGTCTCTGAATGGAGAACAAATTTCTACCAAAGTTTAAACAACTCACAGCCGTCCCTCCAAAACCTCTGTTCTCCCCCTGCTAAAGTGACGGTACCTCATTACCCACTCCAGCATCCCTCAGAGCCTCAAGAGACCCCAACACACTACAACCAAACAAAATCCATGTTTTCCCAATAACCTTCAGATCTGTTACATGAATGTTTTTCTGGAGGAAATGCCTGAGCGAGTAGCCTTAGACAACTGTTTTACATTAAGGAGGAAGCACATTAATTTACTGCATGCGTACTACTGCAATGCACTTTTAGGAGTTACAATGTTGCAGCCACAGTTGCCATTTTCAGTGTCTGAGAATAAACACAAAAGCTACCAACACTAGGTTGCATAAGACCACTTTAAGCACATGGCTATTTACAAAAGTAGAGGTAATTATGATGCTGGAGGTGGATCCCAAATAAACAGACTTGACTAATACTGACAAAAAAAAAACAACACCAAAACAAAACTAACCCAGAGACCTACAATTACTATTACTCAGTAACAGTAGGGAAGCTGCATGAACAGCCTCAGTCACCCACTGTACTACCAACATATGCCCAAAAACCAGCTGGACAAACGTGCTGTTTAAAAATGTGAGCTTATGTCAGAAGCTATGAGTAGAGCAGAAAAGAGGAAAACACTGTTCCCCTCGACAGTTTACCTGATCTGGACTTGATGATGTCGCTGAACTCGCTGTGTCCCCCGCCAGGTCCTTCCTCCGGCTCGGAGACACGGGCCATGCTCGTGGGCTGCGGTATGCCGCGGGCGGAGCCTAAATCCGTCGGGAGAAGGCTCCCATGGAGGGCCACGGCTCAGGACCTACAGCACAGAACCAGGAGCAGAAAGGCACGGTAATTCCACGGGCTACGCCAGGTGTGACTCCGCGTGCGAAGGGAAGGATCGAGGCTTGCTGGCCATGCCCGCGCGTGTTGCGGGGCAGCCGACCGGCCGCTCGCTGTGCTCCTGCCGCGGGACACCTTATGGTGGCATTTTACAAGTGGGATGCCCCTGAAGGCGCAGCCGCGTAAGCCAAGCTTCACTCACCCTGGGGCGACAGAGCACCCCGTGCCCAGCCGTGACCCCCAGAGGGGCAGGACACAGCTCCTGCCGCGACACCACTGCCACCACCCGTCACCCAGCTGGCCCCGAGCGGGACAGCCCCGCTCGAGGGGGTGGCACAGCGAGGGAGCTCCGCTCCCGCCGCGCTGGGGCGTGTGCCAGCAGCAAAGGGGTACAGGCAGGGGCGCTCCCACGGCCGGCCCAGGGCGAGACAGCCACGTGTGGGAGAAGCCACGCAGCCCCTCTGCCGGGTGAGGGAAGCGGAGCTCCGCGGGGCAGGCCCCAGGCACGCCCGCCCCCGCCCGGCCGCCCCGGCAGAGCGGCCGCCGCCCCCGCTCCCCCGGCGGGGATTTTGACCCGGCAGCCGGCCGGGCGCGCCGGCACCTCCTCCCCGCGGGGTGCGCGGCCGCAGCAGAGG
>VXAZ01009477.1:8741924-8766063 GCA_013399875.1 Gymnorhina tibicen
GGGAGGAGAGGGGCGGAGCGGAGCGAGTCCCGGCCGCGCCCCAGCCCCGCGCCCGCGGGCGGCTGCCGGCGCGGCCCCGCTCCTCCCAGGCCCCCGCCCGAGGTGGTGGTGAAGTGTTGTCCCGCTCCGCTCCTCCCCTGGGGCCTTCCCGTCCGCACCTATGCGCGCCCGCCTCTCCTTCTGCTGCTTTCCCTCCCCGAAAGAGCGCAGTCGCTCAGCACTTCGGAGGTGAAGCGCCCCGCGGCGTCCCATGAACACCAAAGTCAGGAAGTGTGACAAAATTTGAGAAATTACTTAAGAAATTTACAAACAGCCGGAAACAACTCTCCCGAAACCCGCCTGCTTTGGCCAGGTGTCCGTGCCTCATCTCACGGGGTCACTTGGCAGTAACAACTCCCGGTTTTCGGCTGGGCAAAAACAGTTATGGATCAATAAAAATATGCTGATGCTCGGTGCCTGCAATCATTTTTGATGTATGAATAGACATAAATGCTAGTAAAATATTTAGCTGACATTAATTAATTTATTGCCACATTTGCAATCTGGGAATGAATTTGTTCATGTTTGCACAGGCAAGTAATCCCTGCTCACCTGTACGGTGAGGCTGCAAAACACGTGGCTGTATGTATCTCGATAAGCATTAGTCTGAAGTTTCAGCAGAGAGAAACTGTAGCTGAGTAATTCCTCAGTGTTACCTACCAGGCCTCAGGCCATGCAGCCCAAAATGTTTTCAAGGTTAGATGAATTCCCAACACCTAGTACTTCACCACTTAAACAATAAAGGCCAGCAGTCTGCAGGACGGGAGGTGCAGAATTTATTAGCTACCAGAAAGGACAGAGCTTGGCAACACACGTATTCTGTACCTCCAGGTGAACAGAAATTGGTAGCAATGTGAAAGAGGAAGATTTGTCTTCAAAAGTCTTTTTTCTTACCGGTACACAGCTCATGGGTTTACTAGGCACTACAGATAACAAGAGTAAACAATGACTACGTGCATGTTAGCCTAACCTAACTTTGATACTTACCCTTACTTTGCTATTTCCCCCAAGGAAAAAATAAGATACCTCAAAGAAACAAAACTTGGTACCTGTAAATTATTATTATCATAATTCTAATGACATTTAACATTTTTTTCCTCGCCCTTTGATTGGTGCAGTACATGTGGAACAGGGACTGGGTCTTTTGTTTCTGTATTGCAGGATGGAAGGACTTGCAGATAGTGTGCTATATTTTTGCATTTCAAAGAAGCCTAAAAATTAAGATGCCCAGTTTGGATCATTCCATAGATTTCCTTGGTGATTCAGTGCAAATTAGTTAATTCATCCTTGATCTGCCTAATCCAAACCACTGCATGAGGTCATTAATCGTTCTTACTTATAAGAGGATAATAATAATGTGTCGAAAATTTTTGATGACTGGAGTTGTGAACCTATTGAGAATTGCAGCTCATGGATGACAAACACTATAAAACCATGGACATCGATACTTACCAGTGTCTAACTGTAAGGCAGCGCTGAGCAGTAGGCTGGATTTATTGGAAAGGCATGGTTTGTGTTTATGCCTATTTATTTACATTACACTGAAAAATCTGTACTGCAGACAGAATGTTTGTGATTTGAGGAGCATCACTTGTTCCCTGCTGCTCTTGCTTCTCTGTCCCGTCCCATGCATTCCCTCTGCGTGCTGGATTTTCAATGCCCAGTAATGAAAAAACACCCAAATACTGGAAATCCACAATCCAGATCCAGCTCCTTTTCATACAGTTCAAGAGACATAAAACCCCATGTAACCCAGTGCCCACTCAAGAGTCAGCACAGATGGAGATTGTCACTTCCCACTGCTGGGTATCTAGCAGCAGTGCAGGGATAGGGATCCCAAAGCACCGCATTGCCTTGCCTAATTAGCATTAAGTGAAAAAATGCTAATGAACTTAGCATTAAGTGAAAAAAAAGCCCTTTCTTTTGTGGGCTGCTCTGAGGGGATTACTCTTTTCACAGAGGTTACTCAAGACCGCTATCAGGTAGCAATAACTTTGATTGCTAAAAGCTGCAGTCAAGCTGATAAGCAGAAGAGGAGAGCTGGTATATCCCATTTCAAATCTCTGTGTGTAAGTGCAAGGTCCCAATTTTTATAATCTTGCTCTGAAAACACCTACAAATTATTTCTCAGAAAGAGACACATTTCAGTTCAACCTGATAGTGTTTCATCTTTTTTCCTTTTCTTTTTTTTTTTTTTCCCGTTTTAGACAGAAGTAGCATCATTATGTTCCTTTGAACTGCAAAATGCCAGCAGAAGGGTAATAGAATAACGAGACTGCACACTACCTCAAGGAAGCAGGTGAATTTCTTCCTGGTGTGTTTCAAACATGCCTCTCTCCAGAGCCATCCTCACTCTACTGTTGATCAAAGCCTGAGTTTTCTGAGCTAGTTGTTGAGACTATAGGCTTCTCATGCAAGGGCTATAATTTATATATATACAATATTATATATATAATATATAATTTTTATAGGGTCTTTAGGCACATGTCCGTCAGGGGAAAAAAAATGAAAACACCCTAACCTTTAATATTCTGTACATGTATATGCTTTAGGTCTTTCTAATTTTTTATTCCAGTGATTGGCAGAATTAGAAAATTATGACTAGCACAATTTTAGTCAAACAACAAACTCTCCATCCAGTTGTATTTCTAAAACCTATATTCAGCTACAAATACCTGCTGACCATTAATATGATGTGGATTGTGTGGCACAGCTTACTTTTCTGTATATGCAGAATAAAATAGGAAAAGAAAGGAGAAGTCCATTAACCCCTTAGATAATGTTAAGAAAGACAAAAGGAATACAGAAAAAAAACAGAGAAGAAAGGGGCTGAGAAGATGCAAGGCCCTTGAACTTTGACCAAAGTAAATAAATACTTTATTCCTTGGTGCATGAAAACAATGCTGTTGTGAGGCTCTGAGCTCATCTTACCTTGTCTCCTTCTCTTTTCTTTGTTCTTAGCATTTGTTTTTAGAATACACTCATAATTTACAGGATTACAATATAACTAGAAATTTTGTGTATCTCATTAACTCGAGACTGACTGCTGTAATAACGTATGTGCCCATTCATCAATGTTTTGTCATGGTTTCAGAAAACCATTTCATATTCAGGAAGACAGGAGATACCAAATGGATTGTTTTGTAAGTAGAGCATCTTTATTGCCCCTTTCTGCATAGCCCATCATGTTGTCAGTCTCAGTTATCAGATCAGGCAAGCTATTACTGAGCAGACATTTTTTTTCCTGCAGAATTTGCATCAGAATTCAAGTTAACAGCCGCTTGGTGCTTTGGTGTTGACATACTGCACTAACCAGTTAGCACAAGTACCTTACTATTTTCATTATCTCTAATCCAAGGAGAAAAATATATTAAAAAAAAACTATGAAATAAACATTCTCTCTCTGTATGTTCCTCTTGTGAGAAAAATGACCATGTTTTTCTAAAAGCTTGGGTCAGTTTTATCTACAATTCCTTTGGCAGTACCTTTAAAAAACTTCAGTACATCAGGATAACATAGTTAGCTGGTTTCTCATCCTTTCTTTTTCTGTAATTTAAAAGCTTTGGAGTTATCTTTGTTGTACAAGCGCCTCATACTAAAATATGCAAAGTCAGCACAATTTTTAAAGGTGGGACATTTTCTACCTCTAATTTTTTGGGATGGGATCTGATTTTAATGTTAAATTTTTTATTTTTATTCCAAGGTCAGCTGCCTTTGTGTGCAAGCTTCTTGTGAGCTCCTCCAAGAATATCAACATAGCTTAAGAAATTTAACACTCTTCTGCTACACCAAGTTAACCATACATCAGGAGCTACTAGGTGCAGAGAATGGACTGAGGCAGAGAGCAGCAGGAATCCTGATAAAGTCACCAGCCCAGGATGCGAGATGGGCATTGAGCAAAATGCCTGTCACCTGTACCACCACAGGTCCACTTGCTTTAACCTAAAGAGAAAGCAGTGTATTCCCCTTATGTACTTCCATTTCTACAAGTTAGAATCTGTATCTTCAGTAGATTCTTTCCACTCTATTTATATCTTATTAGATTTGACATATCTATTGATTAGATCAGATTCAAGGGAATATTATGTGCATAAAATATACTGGAAACTTGTACCTTAAGTTTCAGCGATTTTTTATAGCTTCATTATAAAACCCCAGAAAACTGCTCCATATTAATAGAAATGCTTACATCCCTTTAGCTGCAGTGACATTAATTGGAGTTACCATAATTTATCATCATTCTGAAGAATATAACCTCTCAAAGTACATTAAATAAGAGTGCATCAATGAACAATTATACTAATCAATTTACCTTCCCAACATAACTCTCTTAACTGCAGCAGAGGATTGAAGAAAGAAAACCATCAACAACAGAGATGCCTGTGCAAGACAGGAACCTTTGACCAACATCGTGAGGCAATCCCCTGGAAGGACAGGTGTGAGTTTCTAGTCAAAGTCACTCCTAACACAAGTTGATTTCTGTTTATTTATTTCCTTTTTATGCTTATTTCTCTCACTCATGGCTATTTTTTGAGTGCTGTTCCATTCTCATTTGAATAGCCTGTGCTATATATTGGCATAGGTTTGTTCAGTGGCTAGACACATAAATACCTAACGCTTGTACAATTATAAAATATGTACACTTTTTCATCAAGTTTATTGGTTAAGGATTAGGCAAAGAAACAGAATTCCTGTGTAAACACAACATAGAAACTTGGGTAACTTGCTTCATTTTAGTGACTTATTTCGTTCTTTGTAGTAGGGAAAAAATAGCATCTTCCATCACGAGCACATTGAGTGAAATAATATGATAATTGGACAAAGACAACTTGGAAACATTTTAAAAATGAAAGATCTCACCAGTAAGCAATGGAAAGGATAGGTCTTTTTAAAGTCTTTTTACTTTAAAGGTAAGCAGTGGGAGAAGACACAGTTTATTCTTACCAAAATTAACTAGTAGCTCCTTAGCACTCCATGAGTGCTCCCAATATGGAATGACTACAAACCAAATCTGGGGAAATGAAACAAACCAATTTTTCACAAACTCTCCTTATTTTTTACATTTATTTCCCTCACTTTAGATCAGTTAGACATGTCACCTTTTCTTTGCTGTTTCCTGTTAAATTATCAATGTGGATGTTTTGTACTTGACCCCTTAAGATGTTCCCTAATTAGTATTTAAGGTTTTACATACAAAATTGCCTAAGTGTTAATAACATGTCTCTCTGCTGGAAAACAGAATTCATTCATGTCTTTAGTGGGATAATGGCACCCCCTGGGACACCAAAGGCACCAGCAAAAACCTGTGCTATGGATGTCCCATTTTCCCACCCACTAAACACTTTCCATCCAAGTAAACTCCCCTGTAGCTTAGACTTGACATCCTGTGGCTTTTGCCTGTCTGAATCACAAAAGGACGCAGATGGTTATGGGGACTGAGACAGATAGCAGGCTTGAAATGCTTCAGCATTGATTCCTCCAGCTGCAAGACCACTGCATGCCAGAAGATGTGTAGCAGCGCTCCCACTGCCGTGAGCGAACTCTTGCACATTTGGCTTTCTGACCACAGATGGACAGCCTATGGCCAGGAGAAGGCTTGGCCAGGTTTTACCATATCTGCCACTGCGAGTGTGACCTGAGAGCCTCTAGAAAGCCTCTCTCTTAACTAATTCTATATGGGCGTGCAAGACCACCACCAGCCTCATATTTCCATAACGTGTAGGTTTGCTAATGTGCTGAAAGCTTAAATGATTTTTAATTAGTACCACTAAGTGGCTTTTTCTTTCTCTGAAATGACAAGGATTTTGGCTTTTAACTAAAATAAATAAAGTCACCATGATAACACTAGATCTGAACAGGTCAGATTTACAGGTGTGTATAGAAATTTATTTAATTCTGAGCAAATGAATAGCCCTTTTTAGACAACAAGATAAATTATGCGAGTGAAGCTTTATACCCACCAGAGACTTCAGTTACGAGTTTGTTTTTTGGTGCCTGGTGTTCTGTGGCTATGCCTGTAAAACAGGAGATGCTCTGCAAGCTGTGGCACCTGACAAAGCCCACTTGTAGATCTCCACACTGCCTAGGTAAACTCTCTCTTGGTCACTTTGCATTTTCACATGTACTTTACGAGAAGTCAGCCTGAATGAGGTCACTTACCCCATGATTCAATCAAAGCTATTTCAGCTAACGGTTTAAATCATCTTGATGAAGCCTTTCATCCCCCTCCCAAGTTCCTCCTGGACTTGACAGCAGTGGGGCTGCCCCCACTGAGGCGCATGACAGAGATCAGCCACATCACTGCCCTCCCTTCTCCACATGCCACCGTCTAGCTAGAACGTCTGTTGTGAAATTTCCCCTACGTGAGCAGGAAATCTTTGCTGCTCCATTAGGGCAGCCCTCTGTCTGCTTTGTACAGCCAGGGCCAAGGTTGAGGTCTGAACTTAGCGAGTGCTGTGGGTTTCCCAGAGGGAAGAGTACTCTATTTTTATTTTTTTTTTTTATTCAATAGGAGGGTTTGAAAGCATAAGATTTCCAGAAGTGATGGGGAGCCACAACACTCAGGACACAGGGCAGTGATGGGGGTGAGCTACACAGTTCATACAGGCAGGAATGCCAGTGGTGCCCTTGCTAGTACTGCTGGCACACTGGGGCTGTGCCTGCTGCCTGACTGCCACAGGAACCATGTGCCTAGTTCAAGGAAAAATGTTTGGTTCAAAGCACACAGTTCTTCAGGGAACAAGAAATTTGTCTGTACCTTAAATTATTTCACAGCTACTTAAATAACTGTGCTACAAGCTCTGCAGGCAGTAATTATTCTTCCATTTTCCGCTCCTGAACTGAGCCACAAAAATTGCTTTGAAATCACAGCAGACAAAAAGCAAACTTTTGGACATAATTTGTGTTAGGATGTTCCAAACCAAAGCTATCGTCCAAACCAAAAAAGAAGTCCAGCGCTGCCAAGTCCTTAATCACTGAAATGAAGAAAGAGACCACAAAACTGAATGAAAAGAGGATTGAAACAATTTTCCTGTTCTGAAAAAGCCCCTTTTTTGGAGTTACTGTCAGAAGAAAATAAGGGAGCAACAAAACCCCTTAATACATCACTGATGTACCTAACTGAAGGTTACTTGGGAGGCCAAACCTTTGAAAGGGGAGCAATGCTGGAATTTGTCCTTGTTGGGAGAGAGCTCGTATGTGGACTTTGCATTTCAGAAAATAAAGCCTTACTAGCATTTCCAGGGAAATTTCCAGCCATGTGAGAGCAAGAGTCTTCCTAAGAGCGTCCACCACACTCTGCCATTAGAACATAATTGTAACCTCATATCCAAGCTCTTACACTTCAAGCACTTATGGACTGGTCTTAAAAACATTTAGCAGGTACAGGATGACCTGTACCAGGTACAGGTATTATTTCTAGCGCAGAAGTAACAAAGAGCTCACTCTGTCAGGATTGGGTGCCATTGAGCCTGACAGAATATAAACACAGAGCAACAAAGTCTTTCAACCATACAGCTTATATCTGGAACCAGGAATGAAAATATATTTTAAAACTCTGTGACTATGATCTGACAAATGGTGTAACTTCTGTTAAAAGGACCAATGTATACTTAAAATACAAATGTACCTAAGGTCTGGCAAATTCAGAGTTTAAATCTAGTCCGGAATGTGATGCCACAAACATGAAAAAAAAGACAACAGCAAACAAAATTGTATGACTGGGAAAGCTAGCTGGGAATGAGACTTCATTTTAGCAAATCCTGTGATACATTTGTTATGAAATATAAAATCATCTGTACTATCCCTCAAGTGTCAATCACCATCTAGCAATATTGTGCCAGCATCAAACCAGAAAAAGTCCTAACAAGGGATGTGAAGAAGCAGAGTGCAGTACAAAACTGGTTTCAGCAAGTATATTTCATCTCGGGATGCAAATGCTCACAGCACAGTTTTGCTCAAGTTACTAAATGCAAGAGCACAGTTCCTGGGAAAAAGCCCTGCAGGCTCACCCCTTATCCCCTCCCTTCACTGCTGTTTGCTTAAACCATTTGTGTGTACTTAACTCCCCAAGACATGTTCCTTGGTTTCTCTGGGTGTGATTCAAAGAGCACACAGACATCCCATTTGAGCCAGGGACCCTGCAGTCCCAGGCACCCCCGTGTCCTGCACCTCAGTGTGTTTCTGCCCTCTCAATGCAGCCAGTCCTACCACTCAACCTGCCCTCAGACAAGTGGGTGGTAGAGGCCAGGAGAAACGCTTTTACTCCTGTTTAATCTGTTACATTCACCAGCTTGTTCTTAAACAATCTTTGAAACCTTTTTTTTTTTTCTGAAGTGTGTCCTCCCTGTCATATGTATGGTACTAAAGCCCACATAGCACTATTCAGTAGCATTCATTTCCTCAGGAACCATGAAAGTTTACTTTTCCACAGAAAGAACTTTGCTATTTTGAGCATGGAATGAGGTGCGTGACTGCTCCTGGAGGTCCCACTTCCAAAAAGAGAGTAAAGCAAAACCGTGGATGCCTCCCAGTGCAGTGCTGAGCCCAAAGGGCTCAGAGAAGAGCCAAAAAGGATCTTTTCCAAAAAGAATCAGCAAAGCCTCAATTAGATGTTCTTAATATGACAGAGAGAACCCTTAAAATATTTTAAGAGTATTACAGCAGGCTCTGAGATGTATGCAAAAGGTGCCTACAGCCCACCACACTGACCAATATTGACATAGATGTGCTGCAAGTGAGACTGCCTGGCCCCCAGGAGTGTTTGTGGCAAGGTCTGCAGGGAGCAGGAACAGCTTTGAGATGTCCAGCTGGTACAGTAGAAAACCAGGTGAGTTCTGGGCACACAAACACCTCTTCACAGCCTGACATTTTGCTGTTTTCCTGTGCTCCACTACATAGCTCCATTTGTTATTTCTCATCAGATAAAAGCTTTGGGCTATTTCAGTCCTGTGTTTCAGCAATGCCCAGACCTGAGTTGCCAAAGAATGCAACTTCTCCATCCTACGGTTACACCACGAGTCATGAATAATAACAACACCAAGGACGTGTGTCTCTGTTACAGCTGCAGCTCAGCGAGGCTTTTAGTCCTATTTTTTCTTTATACCTCTTTGGACATAAATTCTAACTACAGCAGGTCAAAAATACAAACCAAACATTTAAAAATCACAATTCTTAACTTAGATGCCATTAAAATATTCTGCCCACCTCAAACAATAGGTGATTCATTTGTGAAAGCTGATGATTTATTTATAAAGATGCAAAGTGCAAAGCTGCACCAAGATCTCAGGGCAAGAGAGTAAACCAAGCAGTGTGATATGAAACCCTCCACTGACACCTGCAGAAGATATTCAGCAGAGGGAGAAAGACAACAGGGAGAACATCCTGAGCCTTAGAACAAAAGCAGGTAAGGATTTCTTTGGACTTGAATAGCAACTTTTAAGATAGCAATTGGACTCACTTGTAACATTATCAAATTCCACAAATCTTCCAAAGGGCCTTCCCCTGTTTCCCTGCTCCATATCCTTTTCCCTCAAAAGCCAAAGCCTAGATTTTTTTTTTTTTTGGAATAGTAACCAATAAACAGAGGAACAGGAACACTAGCAACAGGAAAGAAACTTTACCAAATTCAAATATGAAAAATGAAGGAAAACAAAACCTTTTCAACAATGCCTGAGGAAGTCTACAAGTCCCAGGGCTGGTCAGAAATTCTGTTAATCCAAGGATTGTTTTTCACCTTTAGGATACAGTTTCAAATTTGTCCAAATCTGTCATTAATCATTTATGTAATACTAATTTCTGGGTGCTCTCCCCTATACACATTCAAGATTAACCATTCCAGGATGAAATTTATAACTAAACAATACAACTTTATTTGTAGAGTATTTCCGTGGGTGGTGAAGTGATTCAGATGCTCTATGCATTCTCCTCACAGGGCATCCTCTCCAAACACTAGCCATGCCCAGTTTGGTTTCAGTGCCGAGCTATGATTTTTTCATGAGTTGCACCTAGTGCAGAGAGAAAGGAACAACCACAGAAAGCAGTGCAGATCCCTGATTCACCATCCCCCATTCTGACAGCAGCAGAAGCATTCCTGCATCCCTCATAGACAACAGGCACAGTGAGATGGCACCAGCCCATGCCCTGGTCTCCCTAGGTTTGGCCCCAGCCCATCACTAGTCTTTACCAGAGTTAAGCTTCTAGTTTTTCTTCCTTAGCAGGAATTTTCCATCAACTGTTTCAGCTGGAAACTATCCACCTTCCCGCACCAGGAGAGGCAGAAAGCAGTCAGGGAGAGCAAGCCCCAAACACTACATAAGGTTTTACATTTGCCAGATGCCCCAGTAAGTTTGCCAGTCTCCCTCGGCTGCAGGGATGAGGTCTCAGATCCACCAGCAGAGCCAGCCACTCGCTCTCCCATCAGAGAGCCAAACCAGCTGGAGGAGTTGTTCCTGTCAGCATCCATAGTTCTGCTGCCTAAGAATTTTCCAGCCCTCATAGACTGGAACAAAGAGGCTTTTCACAGAGATCCAGATTGCCTCCAGAGCCTGTCCCTTCTTTATTTACAGGAAGGCTCTTAGGTTTAGTCTGGGGAGGTCTGCAGATTGCCAGGGGCCTCTAGGGGAAGAATTCTGTCAAAGAATGTACGTTGCAATGCATCCTCAAAAGGGTCTGCTTTCTGATGCATTTAATCTTCCCTGGAAATCAACTTCACAACCCCAGCTCCATTGACTCTGCATGATTTATCTTCAGATTATATTTGCCTTTCATGCCTTTATTATCTACTTTTTCCTGAACAGCTCAATTACTTTGGATTTGTAGAGCCAAAGACAAGAGAACTTGCAGGGCCAGGTGAGTACAGACTTCCCTAACTAGGAAGTTCTGTGAAAAGGCTGGGCCACAGGGCAGACTTTCCCTTCTCACGTCCACGTTCCTACCAGGTCTGCATCTCCAGCACTGCTGTTCAGCTGACTCCAAAGCAGACTGCTTCAGCACTGAGAGGAGCAGTGGGAGAGTGATGCCAAGGCAGAGAAAAGTAAACACATTGCCCCTTCTGGCCACCAGTATATATTCCAGCATAAACTGCACCACAGAAGTATGATGCGAATGAGAGCCCAAAGCAGATGGCTGAATGGATCCAGGCAACCCTGGTGGTGACCTCAAACTGCTCATCTTAGCTGTTTTCAGACACAGGAAAAGGATTTAGTAACATACACACTGGTATTTAGTCCTACTTAGCCACCCAAGAAGATGTTACATATAGATGAGACACTTGGAAGTCCCTGAAGCAGCAAAATTCCACCTGAAGCTTCAGATATCAACCTAGAGCTGTCAAACACCCGGATGGTGCAGGACTGAGCAAAATTCCCCTGCAACAGGGGAAGGGCCATTACCTCCATCCCTCTGGCTGCTGCTGTATACAAGGGGAGAGAAACAGCAATATTATCAGCTGATGACAAGCTCGTATTTATCTTAGCTAGTATTTATCTTAGCTATCATGTACTGGTTTTCCTCTAATTATGCAGAGAAGGCAGATACCTGTTCTTTCTTTCATCTGGCACAGGCCTTCTCCCTCTCTGCTTATGTACATGTAGGCAATGGGGCCAGCCACTCAAGGTAGTATTATCAGATGCTACTTTTATAGATTTTCCATAGAAAAAGAAATGCAGTCAGACTCCCCAGGAGTTAGAAATATTAAATTAAAAAATACAGAACTGTATTCAAGCTAAAACAATAATGGAGTATTTGGGGCATGGAGCATAAAAAGGTATTTTTAATTGGGATGGTCTCATGATAGAAAAGGAACAAGATTTGAAATAGATTTTATTGGGTCACCTGATACACATAGTAGACAAGTTTCCAGGCACAAAAGAATCACGAAGCAGTTGCTTTAATGACAGAACAGCATCTGGTAAAAAACACTAGCAGCAGCAGTATGGAAATGAGGTGAAAAAGCATCATGGAAGAAATTATCCAAAGATTCTCATCAAATAAAAAAGTCCTGCATTAGCACAATGGAATGACTTGGGATACTTTGGAATTTTATGATCCACACACATGTGTGATGAAATTGATACTTTTTAAAAAGAGTACTGCTATCAAGCGAGGAAGAATTCCTGGGATGGTTTCTAGTGAAAAAATACAGTGCAGCTAGAAAGAACTGCAGCACTAAGATTTCATTTTAGTGAAATTGCCATTAACATTTCACCTAATGTAAGCCAAACTTCTCCTTCACTTGGGAAAAAGTATCCTTTCACACCCTGTATTTAACTTGATTTCACCAACAGAATTCTATAGCAGCCGCTCAGAGCCAATCAGCAATGCCCTTTTTTTGTACAACAGACTGAAACACCTCTTTTATATGATTTTATTTTCGTTAACAGTAAAATAAAGACAGTTAAATACTAACTTGGTTGAAAGAAATACCTTCAGATCTGAGGGACAGTAACAAATAGTTCCATTGCTTATCTCATTCGTGGACTAGCAGTCACCCTCATGCTGAGGTTAGTTTGGGTGGGACAGCATTACAAGTGTTTGAGCCACGAGAACAGCATTCTTCATGCAGTTGTTATAGGTAAAACATTGATTGGGTTCCCAGAGGAAACTATCAAGTAGCATTACTCTATGCTAAAATAACTTCAGTTTTAAAGCCGCCAAAGCTATAATTGTTGGTAGGACTACCTGAAGACCTGAAGTGCTCAGGAAACAATTGTTTCAATGACAAAATCTTCACAGCAGAAGGCACCAAATGTTCATATGAGTACTAAAAACAAGTGCAAAAGGTTTTATAACAAGTAGAAAACGAAAACAAAAACAAAGGTATGTTGATGAATGCAAACCACCACCATGCAAGGTAAGTTACATTCTGACTATCCTTTCCATTGGGATACCAGGGTTTTCCAGTATTCCTCCCCACTTATCTTTAGAGATTGAACATGCATGGAATGCAAAATGTTTTTATCTAGAAGCACCAAATCCCTTAAAATACCAGACCTTTGTTCTCTCTGACCTGAAGCGACAATACGAGAACTTAAGAATTTTAACAGCTAAACTAGCAGTCCCTAGCCATGGCACATGTGCATTAACCAAAGTATAAATGTATTGCAGTTCTGAACAATTCAAAAAATAAAGCAAGGGTGAGACTTGGTTTGAGAGCAGAATCATACAGAATCAAGTTTTTTACCAAAGATGGCCAATTAAATTCCTATTAAAAAAAAATGCAAGGAGGTTGTGTTTTATAGAACCTGTATCAGTTAGTAATTATGAGGTTAAACACAGTGCTGTGTCTCTATTTAAAATGTCACTTATGGATATTATTTACCCTAATCCTTTAGATTTTCTTGAGAAAATTTCCCTGCAGTACAGTATTTGGCTAAGCTGGAGAGTATATGCAAAACCGACATGTGATCTTGTCAGCTCTGGCACATACACTTGGGCATTGTCCGTGACAATTAGACACATGAGGACTGGATACATGGAAGGGTCACATGCCATACCACCACTCCCCCTGCAAGCATTTTTTCCGTGATTCCCAGTGCCACCTGACTCAGACTGCAAGGAAGGTAATCCTCCTCCATCGCTCTCTCCTTGGCAAGGTATTTCAGGATCACGGCCAGGGCTGTGCTGAAGAAACTGAAGGCATGGGGCAATCACATAGGGTAGGATCAAGTGAACCACGATGTCTCCATCTGAGGGCAGAGACGAGGGGTCTGGCAGTATTTAGGCTGCTGGTCATCTACCAGAAGCTACCAACACTCAGTGAGCGAGGTGATCTTCAGCATGATAAAAGGAAGGCTACATGCCAGGAACAGACATTCCTCTGGGAAAACAGCAGATTTGAAAACCTGGGAAAGTTATATTTAAATGGAAACTGATAGTGCTCAGAGCCTGAGTGAACAAGAAACAACATCCTCAAGTCACAAGAGAAAACAGACAACTTCCCATAAATAGTTCTACTTTCAGTTGAGTCTGACTGGTTTTTTGTAGCCCTCAGGCTGCTCTCTGGCTCTGTGGAAGGCGGGACATGCCTGAAGCTCTGCAAGATTCCCAGACTTTGTGTCAACAGTTTTTATATACAGGCAGCCTGCAGACCCCCTGACATGTGGCCCTGCAGCCCTAAATCACAGGTGATGTTACCAGTATCACCATCTCACACTCTGCTCCTTCCTCTCACGAAGTAACTAAGAAACAAACAGTTCAGTAAGGCTGGAAGCTAGACACTGCTTTCTGCTCATGACCAGACTCTGTCTGGTTTTGCCTTTCCATTCTCTCCACCCATTTTTGGGGCTGTCCAGACTGACCATGAAACTGCTGGACTGCCAGAAGCTCCTTTAAATTCCTGTCCATTTGCTTCCGGCACCTGAGGGCTTCTACCAGCCAGGGCAAAAAAAAGAGAGCTACATGACAAAAATGAATGCAAGCCAGGCCAATGAAAGCACATTTAAATGGGTGAATTGTCCCACCAACTTTGGTGAGAGCAGGGTCATACAAAGAAATGAAGAACAAATACAAAGCCCGCTAGGGTTTTAATTGTAACTATCCCACCATCCTGCCTGGAAAATTCTTCCCAGACATGGTAGCTAAACCATGACATTTGTCTCCTGATGCAAGTCCCTGACAGAACTACACTTCTGCAACCTAACAGAGAAAGAGGAGAATGATTCAGTAATTGAAAAATACAAATGTAACTCCTAAAGCACACAGTCACATCACCCAGAGGTCCAGACCTGCCCACCCCTGCTCAGTTCTGCTCTTTGCTCAGCTCTGCCCTGCTTCTTATACAGCAAATGGTTGCACCTGTGAAGAAGGTAAGCTGACAGTCAGCCACCTAATTCTTTCCTAAACCTGTCTCTGTACCTATAGACTAAAACTGGTGTTTAGTGCAAGGCATTGACAAGGATACATCAAGCCTTTGAAACTCAAGGTAAGGAAAAGGGAAGAGAAGGATCCCCTCTCAGAAGTGGTGAAGAACACAGATTCGTTTGCCCACTCAGAGCCTGACCTTTCCCACCCTTAAATAGCCTGCACCAATCCCCATTTAACCCTGAGAGGGCATTTACCCCACACTGTACCCAAGGCTTTAAACTCCCTGCTGCAATTCCTAGGTGTATACAGCACGGTACAAGAGCAGGTGGAAAGTGCTGTGATGCCACTTGGAAAGACCCAGTCCAAGACCAGTGGCTTGCAGAGGTACACCCCAGCCCCTGTAGTCCAGAGGGGCCACTGCAGGCCCTATGGGCACAGAAGGGGGTTCTGTCTACTCCTCCACAGGCTCTGGCAGCAGTGTCGTTTCACTGCCCCTGCACAGCCATCACTCCAAAATACCCTTCCTCCACAGCAATTCAGTGCTGTCACAGCCACCCCTGACGCTGAGGCTGGGTACAGACCAGTCTCCTCCAGGCTCATTTTGATTTGCAAAAGCCACTTATAAAATGGACACTCTCACTTTGCACAACACAGAAGGAGACAACAAGGCACACTATTTCACTCCTAAAGAAGTTTATCATAAATAAAGTGGTCAAACTAAATCTACAGTCCATCTGTGTAAGTGAGGAATACAAGTTCCCACTGTAATTATATTTAAGGTCAGTCATCTCACTAAATAGCAACTGTTTAGGCAGCAAGATTATGCTTGATTAGAAGCACTCATTTTAGAAAGTTCTTCTTTTACTGGTAAAATTCATATTTGGATGGATCTCTTTCAAATCCACTCAGTAATTTTTGTCCTGGAAATACACAAGGTATTTCACAAATATTTGTACAAAAATTTTTTATCCCAAAGGCTCAAATACAGAGCACAGCAGTCACCTGAAACATTACCCATTTTTTTGCAAAACATATTAAAAAAGGATCCAAGTGTTCTTCCAAAAGAAATCATCCAGTTCAACCTTGTTAATGCAAACTGTGCCTTTCTTTTCCAAACAGTTATGAGTTAATAGTCGTATTTAATTTATCACTTACATGAAGTTATAACCAGGCTAGTTTTTGCAGCTCTAATATTCCCCAAAAAATAGTCTGTGGTTTAAATTACTTGATGGCATGGGAGAAGGGCTTTTCAAAGAGTTTACAACCTATGTCTCTTCTTCTGCAGAAGCTAATTGCTTATGCATAATTTCGTTTTATCCGTACAGATTTATGTCCTTTTCCATCACATAATATTAAGATAACTCCTACAACTTACTTGTAAGATAGGAAAAATGTTGTAGTCCTGCCCTTGCACTAGAAGCCCCACCCTGTACTCTTTACTTACCCTTAATGAAATTTTTGCCTGAATGGCTTGTATTTTCAATTTCATTTTGTGCTGGTTTAAAGATCAATAGAGGAAGGTGACACCAAGGCACAGTAACTTTAAGTATATAACTATAGTCCAAATGCTACAACTTTATTTATACAAGCAGGCTTCTGTGCCTGTCCAAACAAAAAGCGATAAACAATCTGCTTACACAGTGGCAGCAACAGGATCAAGAGCCATGAATTTATGTCCATAAACATTGGCTGCAGCAGCAGAACTAATCTGGTGTATCCTCAGAAGTGCATCCCATATGGCTATCTTGCTGGGGGAAGTCAGCTACCTTCTTAAGAATTAACTAAGTTATACTGTCTTGCATGGATTTTTTCACTGATAAAGCCCAAGTCTTCCAATTGCTTTCTCTGGCTCCTTTTTTCTTTTTCTGCCTGAACATATCTAGTGCACTAAAAAGTAAGATTAAAAAATTCAGCATTTTTTAATAGCTCAGGTTTTACAATTGCCCAAGTAATGACCTATGGATCAGAGGGGGTCACTGTAAATACAGATGTGGTCTGGGACGGTGATTCAGAAAGACAGCACCTGAGGTACTGGTTAACAGATAAACAGCAGTTGGCAACTTCTGGGGCAGTTCCAGCATCTCCCTCCAGAGATACCATCTCTGAGGTTTTGCCTGCAAAGGAAGTGGAACGGCTTTAATTATGCCAGGATATATTTACTGCCTGGGAAGCAGTCATGCCAAGTCTGTTAAAGACAAACAGTACATAAAAGGAAACAATGTACAATGCAAACTAAACTCATCCCAGTTTGACAGTTAAGACTACCTTGGTATAATAATTTTTGTTAAAAATATAAAACATTCTGAGATAGTTAGCATTGCGATCCAGGCCCATTCTTGGCTATGGAGACAAGTTTGCTAAGGATTTCCAGCTGAATATGAAGCATTGCCTTTAACTCTGGCTATAAAGGGCCCCCAGAGGCTCCATTTGGGGGCTGTGGGTACCACCACGCACTTGGAGATCTGACACATTCTCTGCAGAGCTCAACCTAAAACAGAAGCCCTCAAACTCTACCTAATCCCCTCTTGGAGACAACAAGAAAAGCAACAGAAACAGGCATAGGAAAAGAATCTCTAACCACAACAACTTCTGGTTTTACAGCATTTCAATGACAGTTTAATGACAGTGATAATCCCACCCCATTCTTACCTCATATACTCATGTATTTCATAACGTGCTCAAGTCAATACTGTCAATATTTCAGCTGGACACAGTCACCCTACCTCCTTTGTCATACAGGTCCTTTTTCTTGTGTTGATGGCTGACCTCTCTCCCTAACAACTTCATACAGAGCAGAAACCTTATCTCATCCATGATGTCTCTCTGTACTGTTTGTTGGGAGGGATTAACTGCTTCCTCCTCTTAAAGAAGTCTAATTTATGCATTCACACCATACCATTATTATCCTACTCAGTAATTCTTTTTTGTAGAAAAATATTTGGTTCAGAGACATTAAGCAGGCAGAGACATCACAAACACTGGATCCAGTTGCTTTCAGTATTCCTTCTTTACTGATGTGTCAAATAACTTTTGGGGCAGGTCACCAAAATGAATGCAGCACAACAGGTTGGGCATGTCTCAGTCTGTTTGCAGTCACAGAACACTGTAGGATTTGTTAAGTGGCACAGATACAGCCTGCACTATAATAGTGCCATCAAAATACAGATTGTGGAAACCATGGCTATAAAGCTCACTACATAAACATTAAAACTACATTTAGCCAAAAGAATCAGTTATTCTCACAGCAAAGAATACTGCAAAACAAACAAAAATATCCAGCATATTATGATAAAAGATAGAAGTCACAGTAATTAAATACATAAATTATTTCTATTCTGGATCAAGCAAAAAAAGGATTTGGAAAGCTTTACTTAAATGGGATTTCTAAACTATACTGACCCTTTCCAATTCCTTATTCAGAGGCACCCTCTGGATCTAGGATGAGGAGTAATTAGCCACTACTGGATGAAGGTGAGTGCTATCACTTGCATTACCTCCCCTCAACTCACTAGATGGATGTTGTTGGTTTGCACCATAGCTACGAGACCATTTTGAGGGAAAATTCAGATCAATTTACCTCACCTGTAGGTGAGTCTCACCTGAAGAGAACACTTATCTTTAAGACATAAAAAACCTCCCCATTTTTCTTACTGTGAGGGTGTTCAAACACTAGCATAGGTAGTTCAGAGAGGCTGTGGTGTTTTTATCCTTGGAGATATTCAAAATCTGACTCAAGCTGACCTTCCTCAAAGCTACAAGTTGGACTAACAACCCTCAGAGGGGCCTTCTGGCCTGTGCCATTCTGTGATGAATAAAAACAGTGGATCTATATTGCCTGTGTCAGGGAGCTCAAAACATAAAAACATTATCTCCAATTCCTCATTTCTTCACAGAGAATTTATTATGAGATAATATCAGAGATTAATTTTAGATCCAAGTAACATGAAATTAATTGGGCTTTTTGTTACGTATTACTCGACAATCAAAGACTGAGGGACGCAAGAGGGAAGCAGTAGGAATGTGCAGTACAGCCAGGGCAGAGGAAAGGCAGTATCTGTGCCTCTTTTAGCAGCAGCTAACTGCTAGACCAGCTGGATCTGTTTCTTGGTATGCACACAAAAAGCAAGAGGTGGGAGTGTGACAGAAAATAATTACAGATATGTAAGGACAAGTGAAACTAAAATACATATGCTCATCAATCATCAAACATGGATTAGTTGCAAACTAGTACTCATTAATGCAGTCCATACTTCCCAACAGGGATTCCACTCTCATATGAAAAAGTTTGCAACACATGATGAAGTAGCAAGAGATGGGTGTCACAAATCCATTAAGTCACATGGTCAGTGAGTGATCTCTTGCCAAGAATTGCATTAACCACTTCAGCAAGCACTTAAAAATGAGGCAGATGAGGTCTGAAGGAAAGATCTGCAGCACTTCCAAGCCAGAAAGAAGGTCACAGTTGAGCAGATGGTGAAAGAGAAAGAGCAATCCAGGAAAATGAAGGAATCTGGAAAGTGCATTCTTCTCTCAAAATATTTAGGGGAAGGAAGGCATTTTTGTTATTACACATTTAAGAAGACTATCTTCAGAAGAGTGTGCACATTTTCCACGGCCTTCAGACAAAGCTCTTCCCTGGCAGCAAGAAAGAATCTATTCATTTAGGTAAGTTTAACGCAGCCAAAAATGTACCAGACAATGAGTGCTAGCATGCTTTAAGGCCAGTGCTCTAAGATCCCAGAAACCTTAGCTTCAACATTCTGCATTATGCTGCCTTCATTTTAGGGCATTCAGGGCCCCTCATTAAGTAGGTGCTCTGGCAGACCTTGCTGCTGTAGTGTAAATTATGACTTGTCTGCTCTGTCCTTCTTATAGAGGCTGCTGCCACCACAGCAAAGGCAGCACAAGAGCAAATGTTTCCAGAGTGGAGGTGTTCTAGTGCACAGACAACTCTTTTGACATTTTCAGCAATACACTTTGGTAATAAGGCTGTGCTGGTCTAAAGTATTACCACCTGCATATATTCCCCCTGATGAGAGAATCTGGCAAATAGAACACATGCCCACACCCCTTTACTCCATTGCAAGGCTACTGCCCTTTGCTCTGCCAGTGAAGTGGCTGTGAGCTAAAATGCCAGACACCAACCTGAGCAGCTGAGTGGGCACCTGGTCTCTTCTGATGGCTATATCAGGCCATCCTCATGCTGGGGGGGATGATGCTCTAAGTGACCATGGCAAGACTTGCAGGGCTCATCTGTCAGTCATAAGAGTGAACCTACGTCCACCTGCACTGTAAGTAAATTGAAGGGCTTTGCACTCCAGTAAGTGATAGGCAGACCCTCATTCCGTTCCATCAGTGTTCTACCACAGCACAATTCCCCAGAGCTTGCTGCTTGGACTGAACTAACCAAGAAGAAAATCCCTTCATTTTCCTTATCAAAACAGAGAAAAACAGTTAAGCAATAAAATGTTGCAAGGATCTGTTTGGGAGCGCGTGTTGTAATGCCCTGGAGAAGGAGGCAGAATTAGCTAACATTGCTAATGACACTTGGTTGCTGTGGCTATCAAGTCCAACAGAAATGATTCTAAGAACCTGCAGGCAAGGTCAGAGGCAGTCAGCAGATGAAGATCCCAGCACCTTTTAAAAATGAACCTGTATAAACACATATATAAACAGAGACACAACTGTCTGCATTAAATAGTGCTAATTTTTGAACAAGTGTCCTAAGAATGACGGGAATCCAGAAAATAGTCTACCCCTCTTATTTACCAAAAAAGTCCCAAAATGAGAACAGTTCAAGAATTAACAAGTACTTTACATGCAGTTACTCCTACTAACATAAGAGACTAGTCCTACCTTACAGACTTTAAATTAGTCTGCAAAATGAGTAAGACAGTTTATTGATCATCCTACATACAAGATCGTGCAATAGATCAAGAATTTCACAGCCCTTTTTACACCTTTTATCTCAACATGAGATAGTGGTCATTGGGAACGATAGAAGAATGTTTTAACTCAAGTAAAAAATTACATGCTTCCATCACACGCTAAAATGCAACAACAACAAAAAATGTTGCTGAAAGTTTTTAAAAAATATTAAAGTATTTTGAAATATCATCTAAATATGTCACCAATATGTAACCTTCTTATTGATTTGAGCCCCTTCTGTTTCTGAAGTGGGACAGAATTTTGAGTTATGCTATGGCTTGCTGTTTTCCTATAAGACTCCTGCCTTGTTCAGCACACATCATGTGGTGCTTGCTGGCTAAGCAGTTGTTCAACAATTTGCAAGATCTTCACAGCTCAAAGTGTGGCTCTGTACCTAGTTTCTTTCATGTTATTTTCTGAATTCACTGATAGTCTACTCATGGGCTTGTCTAACATGACCAGATTACCTAAGTGTCCATCTGAATTCTCTGCAAACAAGAATGAATTTATTTCATAGCAGCCCATTTTGCAAACAGTGTATTTTTATTACCTCCATTTTATATAATGGGAAATTGAGGTATGGAAATATTCATATCAAATATCTCCAATAAATTTGACTACTTAGAGTCATATTTTTTTCAGAGATGGCTTAAAATATAGGTGATACATTGATTTCACCTGCTTTTGCAAAAGCTCTGCATTTCCACAAAAGAGATTGAGGTTCTCAAGACAGGGACTACAAAATAGCGAACATGAAAATGAATGATTGCTCTTGAAAAATCTATTTTAAATGACTGGCTTCTCATCAGACAGGAAATATGCAGAGGCATGAAAAACACCCCTGGTTCATCAGGGTAGCATTCAACTGTCTGCATATGAATCTCCTTTTCTTATTATTCCAGTTTCTAGCACTAGTCATTATGCTTTTTCCACTTTCTTCAACAAACAAGGCAAGGTTCCTTCAGATAATGACACTTTTAGAAAAACAGCTCACCCACAGAATGGAGTCCAACAGAAAGGAATATTGTTAAAACCGAAGGCCAGAATATAACAAGTGAATGTAAGAATGTCAAACTGCAAGGGCAACCAACAAAAATTCATGAGGATTTAACAAGGAACCAAAGAAAGGAACCTGCTCAATAAAATAAAAATCTTAAAATTATGCTCAGCTCCAGAGCTGAAATACAATACATCACCCTGTCACTTCACCTAAAATAGAAACCAATAACCCCAGCAGATTACACTTTCCTTTACGGAGAAGTGTAGGAAGGGATTGGGATATACTTGTTCCAAGTAGATTCTGTGGGTATTTCTTGAGAGCTGCAACAGTTAAAATCTTCTGTTCCATTCCAGACCAGCACATGCTCTAACAAGCTGTTTTAAGAAGCAGGGAACATGGGTTCACCAAAGGACTGAGGGAAGTTCTCTGCAAAACAAATCTTTTCAGGAAAGAGAAAGGCTTCACCTGAAACAGGAACACTTCTAACCAAGAAATCCAGTTTTCTCTATCTCTTTATCAAAAAATTGCCCCCCTTTGTTCTGTTCAGCAATTACTGTTCTTGTAAAAATTGTCATTATTTTTACTCTTCTTTTTTCTTTCTCACAGTGTAGAATAGCCACTACTAATTCATCCTAGTAACTGACATAGCTGGAGCCCAGTTTTCATCGAAATCAGCACTGCATCCACAAAATTTACACGAGCACTTATTGTATGTACAAAAATGCTTGTAAATAAGCACATAAGCAGAATTGCACAATTTGTATGCAAAGATGTGGGTTTCCAAGGGCAGCATTTTACCATTGCAACATTACAGATGAAGCGTACCTTCAAACATGCACCCATTTTTACTAATTTGTACCTTAATGAAGAATAGCAATGAGTGTTTACTTCACAGAACATCTGAACCTGGCAGTACCACTTCTTAATGAACAGTTCTAGTGTGGTATGTTTTGCATTTACAATTTTATTGTGGTAACACTCAAAAAAGACAATGTACGTACTTGCATTTCCTAGAAATTCACCACAGACCAGGCTTCTCTCCGTAACTCTTGAACTGTCGTATTTGTGTTTTTACCATGCTCACATTTGTGATGCCAGATCATCTTATATGGGCATGTAATAAAATATCCTGACATATCTCACCTTCTATTTCATACTACATTGAAAGCCCACCATGAGTTTTTATCTATTTCTTGAGTGTTTATCCCTTAATTAGTCTGTATCATCACATGATATACCTGGACTGAAAGTTTAGAGTAATTTTTCAGGTCAAATTATTTGGAACAGGGTGGCTGGGAACAACTACATTTACCTGTATTAGAATTGAACCAGCATGCTCTGGCAAACACTACTATTTAAAAATGTGTTGGTCAGCGCTTGATTTGTACTTCCCATGCCTTCAAATATATTAAACATGATGGTACTACTCTGTCAAAAAACCCACAAAATCCAAACAACAGAACCATGCCCCAGCAAATTAAACACCTCAACATGTACAACAACTGCTCCATGTGTCCTGTCAAATGAAACAAAAGCAGGAGGTCAGTCTGAAAATTCTGCAAGTTCCTTCTGCTTAACTTCTACCTTAACCCCTGGCACAATTTAGGGTACAGCCAGCACTAGGGACCATTCCCTCAGAAGCAGGGTCGCCTTCCCGCCATCCTCCAGGGTCAGCCAAGGACACCTCAGCAGGCTGGACACCTGCAGACATCCCATATCCCAGTGCACGCAGAATTATACTGATTTTCACGTTGTAAAAGCACTCTGATGGGCTGACATACAGCCTTTGAAAGGCTTGGAACTGGAAAATAAAAAAACCAAAAACACTTACACAAAAGATCGATCACCTGTATGACAAACAACAAAGTCAGGATCCGGGGGCGACAAAGCTAGAGGTGCCTGTCGCCCCTGCCTGAGGCTGTGGCCGAGTGTGTATATGTATGTATATAGATATGTATGTGTATAAATACATGTGTATGGATGTATGTATGCGTGTGTTTATGTGTCTATGTATCTGTGTATATGTGTATACACACGTATATATACATATACTGTATATACGTATATATGCAGACACTTATATACATATATGCATATAAATATATACAGAAACTCTTTTTAAAAATTATCTTTAAAACGATTTTAAGGCCGAAGTTACGGTGGCTGCAGGAGCCTCCCGCGGCCTGCAGCGCTTCCGCCAGCTCGCACTGCCCCCTCCGGCCGCCCAGCGCCGGGACACCCGCGCGGGCTGGCGGGTGCCGGGAGTCGCCATCCGCCCGCTCCGGCGCCGCTCCCCGCCCCTCATCCGCCTCCCGGCGGCCCCCGGCGCCCTGCGGCCGCGCCTCTGCCGGGACACCGCGCCCAGCCCGG
>VXAZ01009477.1:8766469-8814318 GCA_013399875.1 Gymnorhina tibicen
GGCTCAGGGCAGTGCTGCCTCAGCCCCCTCGGAGCGGGCAGGGCCGCGGTGCCGGCGGGCTCGTCGGGCGTGAGAGAGCAGCGGAGAGGTTGTGCCGATAAGGCACCGACGCTTTATTATTTCCGTCCAAGTGTTTCCTGGAATCTATCTTCTCTCGCTCGTAGAAGGAGAACCAAAACCAACAAAGTGCAAAGCTATCAATTATGCTTAATTAGGAGGAAAATATCGCAGAGAAAAGATTTTTTACTGGTCTCCACAATATGCCGGGTCTACGGACGCACCTATCGCAGTCTGCCTGCCCTGGGACCTCCCCCTTCTTCCCTGCATCAGAGGGGGAGTGGGAAAGTGTCCTTTCGCTGTTTTTACCCCTGGCACTGGCTCGCACTCTCGCTGCTGTTTTTCAGCGGAGAATATGGACATCCTGCGTGCTACCAAACTTTGGCACCTTTGAGGTGTGAGAAACATACTCCACACAGCACAGGCTGAGGACACGGGCCTGTGCCAGCCTCCAGCACACGAGGAGGCAGGCAAAGGCCGTCTGCTTCCCCACAGGGAGAACAGGAGCACACTCCCTGCTCGGGTGTTGGACGCTCTGGCTGTCCCTGCCCCCCTGCAAGGGGTCTGGGGCCCGAATTTGCAGGTGCAGGTGGCGCCTGACCTCCTCGGCTCTTAACGTTCAGAAACCCCGGGGGACACTAGGTGTGCTTGTGAGAGAAAATACTTCCCACATACCATACAAGTGAACTGTTAACATTTTACATACATGAAGAACAGACGTGAAATTCACATCTTTTTCCTTCATTTTATTCACATGCTGGAGCTCATGAATGAAACTATCAATGGAACTTGCCATGCTGTATCATTGGCTTGAAATGGGTGGCATGCCATAGTTCTCTATTCAGTGGGGTTGTGCCTTTCAGCAAAGTATTGAGTAGAGGACTACCATTAGTTAGGTTTTCTCTTTTTCTGTTCACATCTAACACTATTTCTAAGAAACACAGTAAAATGTTACTTTTTCTTGTTCTGACTTGGTGCCCTAACAATGTGTGCACTGTCGGGTGTGATGGTGAAGCTGTCTTCTGCTGGCTCTTACTTCCTTTGGCTCAGTCATTATGAAGACACTATATAATATGCTAAAAACATGGAAGAAGATAGATCTGCTGCTGCCTTCTTACATATTAGAGAAACAAACAGCATGGCTCCATGTGAAAATCCCATTGCATTGGAAATTTATTAACCAGAATCACCACATACAGTATCTATTAAATTACACTGTTTCCTGCCTTCATTGTATCTGTGATCCTTTCCTAGGGACAGAAGCACAACCCCATGTAGCTCTTCCTTTTTCCAAATCAATTTCAAATAGCTACCATGGCTCAAAAATCTAGAGAACATGTCTTGTTTTCAAGAAATCATAAAATACAGCTTGGGCTGTGCATTCAATACATCCTTAATGCAGGTTAGATTAGAAAAGCAGCAGTTTAGCATAGCTACTCAGTTCAGCCTTCAGGAAAAAAAGGTACCTGGATCTTAAGAGCTATCCCTTTACTTCAAGAAGTTTCTGTCAAGACACATGCTAGAGATACCTGCTCATGTGTGCAAGTGTGTCCACAGTCTGGTCCTTAATTTTGAGGAAGCAATTGTCCCACTATAATTTTGCTAAAATGAAACCCATGATTCAACAAAAAAAAAAAAAAAGAGAAGTCTCTCAAGATGCAATGGAGACTCATACACATATCCATTACATACTAAACATTATCTTTTGTAATAGGGGATTTTTTTGGTCTCTTTTATATTTATGCATTGATGTCTTACATTTTTTAGAAGGAGCAAAGTGCCACTGACTGCCAGTTCTTCTTTGTTCTCCTCAGAAACAGCTGAGATTCACGGGTGGGTGGTTGGTGGTGCGGGTTGTGAAGCCTCAGCTTCAGTAGGAAACAAAACCAAAGTAACAGCAATCCTAAAAGCTAAACCATCCCCTGCCAGATTTTAACTTCTTCACCCCTCAAACCTAGTTGAAGTGTTTGCCATATGAGGGAAGAGGGGAAAAACCCCACCAACCCATAGAATATGCTACACACATCTCCACAGAATTGTACTGACTTTCAGAAGGAAAAGGCAGCTTTCCTTAGTAGATGTCCATTCTGCAGCTTCTGTTATTAGTATGCTAGCATATTATCAAGCAACTTTTATCATCTTCTTCCACTCATCCTGTGTGGCATGAGTCCTTGCATCTATAGTGTGATCAGGTTTTTTTTCAAAAGTCTGTTTAACTGTGATTAGGGCAAGTTCATGGGCTGGCTAAATTTGAGTTCTTACACAACTGAAGGGTAGAAAAAATCCCATAGTATTAAGCAATGGACATGTTTGCAACGAAGAGAATGATTGCTTCAGTTACTGGAAGTAATTTTTAAGTGTCTCTTAACTCACAGTGCATCTTAAAATAGTTTTAAAGGGTCTCAGGTTGTTTTTTGAATAATTCTCTTTTTTTTCCTTGCAGCAACAGCCCTAAGTCAGGAGAGAGAGTCTACAATTACTTTTTCTTTCCACTCTCTTTCCCTGTGCCTCAATCAAACTAAAAATTTGAATACTAGTTCTGCATATCTACTAGTGAAATCATCAAGATCTCTCAGAACTGCCAGAATAAATTTTTTTTTTTTTGCTCTAGAGAATCATCTTAGAATGCATGGAACTCATTTTTCTTGGGTTTTTAGGAAAAAAAATAGTAAGTCTGTCTCAATATGCAACAAATTTCATTTCCTGTGTCCACAAATATTAGGAGGACTGTTTTTTTCTAGGCCTTGTTTAATCTCCTTTTACCAACTCAGAAATCAGTCCAGAAACTTTTAAACTAAAATTTGACAATGCAAAAAATTACTCAGAGATGCTGATTCAATGTACGCCACTCCACACTTTCAGTTTTTCTTATTAAATCTTTTATTCCATTTGTAGATGCAAAAAAGGAACCAGCACAAAAAAAAAAAAGTATGTATTTTTTTTATCAAAAACATTGGCCAAGTGCTAGGAATATGCATGCGAAAGGAAATACATTATTTCATTCTTCACTGATTCATCCCTACGAATGCACAGTTCCACTGACTTCATGGCAGTACCTACAGAGTAAACAACTTTGTCTTCTTGAGTAGCGCCAAAGCCACTGACCGTGGTGCCAGCTCATCACCCTCCTTTCTCCCAGTTCAAGTCTGAACACTGTTGTTGGAGAGGTCCTCAGACAAGCATAACACTGATATCACCAGTACACCACTGAATATCAAAATATCTTATAGTTTAGAAGATCGGTGTTCCTCACTCTTCCCTGTTATCAGAGACAGGTGCTAGATCAAAAGGGACACAGTTTCTGAGAAGAGTTATCCCTTTAGTTTCTATTTGTGTAAAAAAGCCTGTCCGGGTAACAAGTGTTTCCCAATAAGATATGAAAGCTTGGAAGTTGGATTTATTTTGCTGTTTTGTTATATTAATAAAAACAGTAAGAAATGTTTGGGGGTTTTTTTCACATATAAATTTAGGGTGCAAAAAGGTTAAAAGGGAGAAGTTTCACTGCGACTGGTGCAGGAAGATGCACATCTATGCACATCTGAGGAAAACTCCCAAATACAAAATATTTGAAATGTTGAAATATATTTATTGAAATAGGTACAAATAAGATCATCAGTTAAAAAAAACCTGACTTCTGAAAAAATGTCCTACATTATTTCAGAGGATAGCAATAGATCACAGTGTATCAGGAAGCCACCTACAAATATAGTTGGAAAACCTCCAGGAGCAGGAGCTATGATCACTCACCAGACTTTATGAATACGTTTCAGTGACAATGCTCAGTGCTTACCAGGGCTGCACATTTTTTATTTCCTTGCCATACTCCAAACCTACTAGTTTGCCCTTGTGTAAGGGCAGACTCCCATTACACCAAAGGAGAATTTCCTTTTAAGCTTGAAAAGAGGACAGAAATGACATGAAACTGTTGTCTTTCTTCTTCAGGTGTACTGGAGAAGTAGTTCTATTTGCTTTCCCAGGTGGAGATTTCCCAACAATTGGAGAAAAGTCAAAATTTTTGTACACCAGTAAAATTGCATATTAAAAAAATATTAATCCTTCATCTTATTTAAAATAGATATAAAAAAATCCATAGTTGGTCAATATAAAATATTGCTTATAAAAAAAAATATATACTGACAGGCCGGTCATTCCACTAAAACTGCTTGTGTGTATGTGCCAGTACAGGAGACCCTAAAATGCTTTCTCAGTCCCACAGCTGTTGTCTTATGGGTGTTTCTGCAGAAGGCCACTCCATCTTTCTCTTCTGGCTGAAGTGTTAATTGGCAGAAAAATGTATCAGAATATGAAAGCATGGCAGGTTTGAAATTGAGAGTCCAGAGAGTGGCTCAAGTTAAAAGCAAGTGAGATGCCTCAGTGCTGCAGTGCTTCTGGCACCTTGAGAGAGTTGGGTACCCAAAAGGGAAAAAAGCAGTCACTTGCACTCAGACAGAGCAAAATGTGCATATTATCATTTAAGGTGCAGCCACTTCTGTTAAGATTCAAGACAGCTGGAAATCAAGTTGAAAGAGAAACCAGTTCTGTGTCCTGCTCCTGCTAGCAGGCTCAGTATTTTGTCAAATTTGTACCAAGCAGGCTCCAAACTAGCTAAAACTGAAACCTCCTGATTCTGTGGTGTACTGTGTTGCCCCAGGCAGTAAGGCTTCACCACCTGCAGCCTCACTCGGACAAATAAGAATAAAGTTACTCTTTGAAAGTATTTATCTTCCCTAGGCCAAGTTATGCATTCCTCTTTCTTGCCTATCTGAAACGGTATCACTGCAGAGATCTTGCACCTCTAGTTACAGTAACAGGACCTTTCAATAAAAATAAGATTAAAAATAGTTTTATCAACATTTCTAAGAGTTCATAAATAGAAACAGCCTTCAGCACATTTAGTAAAAAGGCAATGAACAAAACCAACTGCAAAATATCCCCCCTATTTCTAGGGCTTGTCATTACAAAAAAGTCTCTGGAAAGAACACCTGATTTTGAAGACATTTAAGTCAGTCTGCGCTAGCTCCAGTGGGATCATCACCTTCTGCAACATGATAAGCAGCAGCAGAGGATTGTTCTGAGGGGATGTTTTCTCCTGTATTCCAAAGCTTTTTTCACTTGCTCTTTAGCATCTCCTACATAGTCCTCAACATTTTGCATATTTATCTCAATAACATCAAAGGTGTCTGCCTGTTCCTCCACCAGCAGGGCCACCTGCAGAAAGAGCTCATGAACTTCCTTAATGCGACCTTCTAACTTCACCAGCTCCTTATGTCGTGTCTCTATCTCATTCAAGGCTGAGCGAGCCCCCTTAACATCCGACAAGAGATTCTCGGAGAAGACATCCCATTTGCCTTGCTCAATCATCTCCTCAATCTGGTTGCCAGAAACATCTTTGCCCATGATCTCCAGCTGCCGCTGAATTCGAATCTTGCAGTTCTCCCGCTGGTTCATCTCCGCTGCATTGTAATCAAACATAGCGTCCTGAAATGTGTGCATGAGGTCAACGTAGTGGTTCTTCGCCACCCTGGCAATGACAGACATAGCTCCGTATTTTGTTATTGCATCTTCACAAAAATCTCTCATTACCTGCAGTTTCCTGTGGATGTTTTCTCCACGGGCCTTAATGTCTCTGGCAATACAATTAGTATCTCGTTTGATGCTACTAAGACGGCGCATGGAAGTCAGGAAGCGGGTGTTTTGCTTTCTGAGACGGTTGACATCCGCTTTTAGGTGGTCATTTTCTGTCCGAATATTCTGTATGTCCTTATGAAGAATTTCCAAGGCATAATCCGTCTCATAAAGGAGAATATCCTGGGGTGAATTTTCATCATCATCACTATCAGAAAACTGTTGGTTGTTTAACCTGGCAAATTCACGCAGCTCACTTAGACGGTCTTTCATCCTGCCTGTAAAACAGGAACAGGAGGAATAAGTTTAAAGTAACTAAAATACAGGTTTATAAGAGTTGAAGATTTGTAACTAATAACTACACCATGGTGATAACTACATCATAGATAACAAACATAACTACATCAAAGATAACCCAAATATCAGATTTTAAATTTGTTCACAGTATTTTATACAGTGATGGGTATCACATCCAAAACTCTGCTAGAACACTGTTCTAGAAAGTACAAAGATTAGAAACAAAAACTGCAGGAAAGAAGACAACAAATCCTAAGGCCAAATCAAAAAGAACAGTAGGACAATCCCAAACTCTCCACAAAATGCCGTTCTTTTACTCGGAGGGAAAAAAACAGACTCTTGATGGGAGGCCTTCAGCTATCAGCACCTGTAGACATGTTAATAACCAAACACCTCCCACTGCTGTTCACTAGAGAAATCTCTTCTAGCTCCTGATCCTTCATTACATCAACTGCCCAAAATGTCTCAGGGCTTCCCTCATTCTAAGTTTGCTTTTCCTGGAAGAATACTAAGAAGCTTCTCAGAAACAGAAATGGTGCTTACCAATGCAGTTGGGAAAGAAAAGTTTCAAAAAATGGTGTGGAAAGTATCAACATAAGAAGGGGAAAAAGAAAAAAAAAAAAAAAGGATGAGCAACTTTAGTATCTCCAGATGCTACCATTGACCATAGAGTATCAGGCATCAACAATTAGGGGTGTGGAGCATCTCTCTTATGAGGAGACACTGCAGGAACTGGGCCTGTTTAGTCTAGAGAAGACTGAGAGGTGATCTCATCAACACATAAATATGTCAAAGGCGTGTGCCAAGAGGATGGTGCCAGACTCTTTTCAGTAGTGCCCAGCAACAGGACAAAGAAAAATGTCCATAAACTAAAACACAAGAAGTTTCACCTCAACATGAGGAAGAACTTCTTTACATTGAGGGTGGCAGACCACTGGAAGAGACTGCCCAGGAGGTCATGGGGTCTCCCTCTCTGGAGGCATTCAAAACCCACTGAACACATTCCTGTGTCACCTGATTTAGGTGACCCTGCCTTGGCAGAGGATTTGGACTAAATGATCTCCAAGGTCCCTTTCAACCTAAACAATTTTGCGATTCTGTGAACTTTGTGCTTACCATTCCTTAAGAAAAATTAAATTTCATCGGCCTTCCATCGGCCATTATTTCACTTTCTGTTTGTGTTTTCTTTGTCAAGGAAACACTGAGTAAAGCCCCTGTGCAATAAACTCATAATTTTGTAATAAACTCATAATTTTGTAAGAGTAGGTCTACTCTTCCTTCCCCAGGAAGAAATGGAGAAGCAAATACATAGTAATGCACAACATGAAAATACTAATGCTGTAGTAAATTCCTGTGTACACTAATTCTGCAGCATCTCTAAAAATACTGCTTTTTTTTGTCTTATAATACAACAGGAAAGGTTAAAAAGTCAAAC
Source organism: Gymnorhina tibicen (assembly GCA_013399875.1). Lineage (NCBI taxonomy): Eukaryota > Metazoa > Chordata > Aves > Passeriformes > Artamidae > Gymnorhina > Gymnorhina tibicen. The sequence continues at coordinate 8,773,884 of VXAZ01009477.1, forward strand.
ATTAAAAGAAGAGTAAGGAGCTGTCAAGTGTGGCCTTGGATTGCACCACGATGTTGACTGCACACAGGAACATCACGCAATTAAGCACTGGCCTATGTACTATCGCTTCCACCAAGTCTCTGCCTACAGTCTGTACGTGCTGAATAAAAGTTGTACTACAAAAAAAATATAATATTCATCGTTCAATTCATGCTATCTCATTGACTATGTTGCTACTGTTCATTTCGTCAGGGATTTTCCCTGCAAAATCTTTGGAAAGTTCCATAAACTCCTACCAGTCTTTTGGGGAAAGACAGATCTTATAGCCCCACAGTCAGGTTTCAGCTCAGAATCATTAAGGACAGGAGTGATAGACTCTTGATGATTTACGATGCCCATTTGAGACACTTCAAGCACAATTCTTTGCACCTGGAATGTTCAGAAGTCAGCTCCTTCTTACTTCAGTCACTGCTGCAAGCCTCGAGCACTTTGCTGAGTAAGATCGCGAAGGAACAAGCTGAACATCAGTGAATGAACACATGGATCAAGACCGCTTGTGAAGAGCTCTTCTCCTGTGGCGTGGACAGCATCACACACGATCTCCGTGATCCAGCAGATCCAGCAGAGTCTAGTTGTAAGTGGAACAGAGGGATCAAGTTAGAGTTGCACTGACCATCTTCACCCTGGGTTTTCCCAGCTTCCCAGTACTTAGTTCTAAAAACCTACATTTGTATCTACATACCAAAACTTACATTCAAGGTGGCCAACATTAGTATATTTTAACTCTGCATTGAGGACCTGTACCCCTGTACCTGTCTGGAATATGGCTCCACAGCTAAAGTGTCCACACTTTTGTCCTAATAAATGGATTCCATCTCTTTAAGCCTAACTTCAGAGTCCTGCAAAATCAAGGACTTTTTGGCACTTTCTTTCATTCTCCCCAAGTCCGGTCTTTTACACTCTGTTTCTAAAGTGCATAACCTAGCCTGCTTGCCACCTTGTCTTCACATTTTCAAGATACTCTTCCTTATCTACACAGAGTACCTGGACAGGATGGAAGGACAGAAGTAAGTAAATTTATGCCTGTATGTCAACATCGTATTAGGCCACAAACACCACAAATTACAGAGGACACCTGTTCAGCTTTATGCTGAACATGCTCATAACTCCATAGGTTAGCATTTGCAATATTTGGCTGAAGAGATTTGTGAGTTTCAAGAAAATGTTGAGATTTCAGCTTTCTTGAGCACCATTTGCTCACGGAACACAGTAAATTTATTTGGGGTATTTGGACACTGTTGTTTTGAGAAACTCACAATTTGGCAGAATTTCAGGATTTTTTACATAAAGAAAAACAGTAGGCTGGAATGTAACATCACCACAGAGGTCTTTTCCTATCTGAAATTCTCATTTCAAGCAAAGGGGAACCAGATCTTCCCAAGAGATGACAATAACTTCCAAGCATTCCTTGGATGGTGTCAGGAACAGAACTGGCACTAAAGAGCTGAAACAAATAAGCAGGGAGAGCAAGGGGGAACAGCAGCTTGAAACACTTCAACTTAACAAATCAATGTTTAGAAAAGTTGACCTCCTTTATCAGATGCTGTTATTACTCAACAAAGTTTGCATCTGCATATATGTTGATTGTATTACTTGTAATTAGAACAACAGTATATTAATATATAGTACACTATTGGTTGTTAGGGATAGCCTCAGACCTCAGTCTGTAGAATGAGTGTCACTACAAGTTCGGCGCTCTGACTGGGAAGCAGCTCTGCAGGACCTTGGTGTGCTCGTAGGCATGAACAGGAACATGTGCCATGCATCCAGGCTGGAGTAGCAAAAGTTAGGAAGAAAGGGCTGACACTTGAGAGGCCACATCTGGAGTGTTACTCATCACAGACACACTGGGATGAGCCCAGGGGAGGCCACAGAGGTAGTCAGAGGTGATGGAGCACCTGACACATGAAGAGAGGCTGAGAGAGTTGGGAATGTTCAGCCTGAGAAACAGGAAGCTCAAGACATCAGAATATCAACACAGTAACTACTCTGGACTAACAACCGCAAGTGTATAACTGCCTTAATTCTAAGAGTGTGAGGTTTACTAGATTAGCTGTCAGTTTTATTTTATTTTAAAATGCTGCGTATATTCAAATTGGAGCATGTACTTCCACGTTTGTATTTTTGGGCTAGATAAATCTGTCCTTGTAAAAATGAAGTTCCTTCTGCAGTCCATCATGATGTGTACACCCAAACACACACACAGGAAATACAGGCCAGGTGATGACTGCAGAGGTACAATTTTGAAGGCAGCTACCCAGCAAGTACAGTCAGCTGAGGGCATGTTCAGTACTCATCTCTTTATGTTACTGTGCTACTTACTGGTATTAATCACCACAGTGACTGGCTTTCCCATGAGGCATGAGAAAGATACAAATTGTCCTGTTGCAGTAAGACTGCAGCCCCACACAACTGTGTATGACATGGGATTTCAGACAAGAAATAAATCCACTCTGAAAATCAAAAACTATGCACATGCATAAATCCCCTTTCTCTTAGCCCCATATACATACAAAAGGGAGTCCTACAAACCATATTTCCATTGCTTATGTTCTGAAGCATGTTAATTATGTAGAAATAACTTAAGGATAAAAAGTTATTTCTATAGAAACAAATGAGTTGCACACCTATGTTCCTTTCAGCTTTAACATTTGTATATCCACGCTCGATCCCCATATGGGCCATTCACTTAAGAGCTGGGCTCAATGATCCTTGTGGGTCCCTTCCAGCTCAGAATATTCTGTGATTCTGTGATCAGAGTTTGGGGACAAATGGCGAAATAATGAAGCAGTTTCGGCATGGCATCCATATTTCATGGCCAGCAGCTGGGAAGGAAGAAAGTGTACATTTTTTCTTCTTGCAGCATTCATAAATGGCAGCTGTTACTTAATACCAGCTTGTGGGTTACCAAAAGTCTAGTCAGTAATCTTTTCAGCCTTGAGTAGGGCCTTAAAAGATGAAACTTTTACTTCAGTTGTTTGAGGAACAACAGATATTTCAAAACAAGCCAGTTAAAAATAATTTCTGTCAGTAGTTCTTCTCAGCCTTGGAAGGTAAAAGGAACCCACGTGGCTCATCCTGGCTCTGAATGGCATGTGATTTTGATTGCGTGACACACAATAGACGTGACCCAAAAAACAAGTGGTGAACAATAATAACCCGCTCCTAGGCAAAATTACTTCATAGCTAAGTGTGTGTCAGCACATTTCAGTGACTTCCCATATGTCTTGTAGAGGATGTAGTAGTGATGGAAATCTACTCAGATGAACTTGCTGAATTGAACATGCTCCATTCCAAGACAAATAGTGTGCTACTGTTGCACTAAAATGGAAGTCGTGCACAGGTAAAAAAAGTGTTAAATTTAGCTGAAGCCTTTTGTTTAAGAGTTGGAGTCTCAGATTTAATAATAGTTTTCTAGTAACTATCTGTTTTGGAAACAATTGTCTTAGATCAGATTTAATATTTTTGCTTGGTATCTGTTGTCTAATAATAGATTTGACAATATTAATTAACTTGGGAAACACTTTTTTTTTTTAACAGTAGGTTTTCCTCTTTCCATAAGAGTAATTGGCTTATACCAGAGTACTAGTCATCTTTTCAGTCCAAATTCCCTGTCTCCCCAACCATGCCCATCTCAGGTGGCACAGCAGGCTTGAATTTTTCAAATCACTCATCTTTTTTTCTCTCTTCTCCTCTGTAAGAGCCTGAAACAACAAAAATTATAATCTAGTGATTAGGACAGTTTGCATTCTCAAGCTGTTCTAAGGTCACATTTGTGTACTAACTCCAGTATTAACAACTACAACAGAGATCAGCAGTTCAAAATCTTTTTGTAGCCTCACTGAAAGGAAGTTACACTCTCTGGAATTTCTTGGGTTTTGCAATGTTTAAAAATAGACAAAATGTATTCAGGAATTAAAGTCCATCAGTTAACATCAAATGCCAGCTATAAAGCTACAGAAATCAATCAAGAAGTTGCAAGTGTATCTGAAAACTACACTACCCAGCTCATACACTCATCAAAGCATATGTACAGCAGAATACCACCTTTACACTTTCCATCACCCTAGAGACAAATATCTGTAGTTGCAAATGTCTCAGAGTATTACTTTTTCCCAAAAGCTTGAATGAAGTGTCAACTTCTCTGTTTCTGCCAGGACAAGTTATTTATTACAAGCTGATATATTCAGAGAAGTAGGGATGACTCCATTCTTTTCAGGCTACTTCTGCAGTTGGCAGAATCTCCAAGACTTCAGGGTTTCCTTTCCTACCATAAAGGCTAGGAAAAACCTAGAGGGGAAAAATTAAAATTCAGATTGTTGCCTCTGACTCAAAGAAATGAGGCAATAATTGCTAGAATACTGATAGCTTTGGAGGTTCTTCTTTGACTTATCTCAGTTTCTTTACCAGTGTTTGATCTCTTCAACAGAAAGGAAGTCTCAATTTTTGTATGACAGCAGTAATTATAAATTCAAGGATCTAGGGTGCATCTCATACTTCTCAGATGTACTCAATAAGGTTAACCATCCTGGTGTTTTCCGAAGACTGGTTATCAGGTTTCCCAGACATTAGTATCAAAACTAGGAGAAGTTGCTGGTGTGCATTAAATGCAATGCAAAAATGCATTGCGTTTTTCATATATTTATGATAAGACTGACAAAAAAATATGAAGTTTTAACTTGCTATTACTCAGTAGCCACGAGAGTAAACATCATTCCTGCATTGGAGAGGACAGCTTGTTTTACATAGGTTGACTGCTCCTATTTACTAGGTTGTCTAAATTTTCACTGGAGAGCTATGGATCACCACTGACAAATTTTCAATACTGGATAGATAAAATGGATTCTTGGTATGTCCTCTTGACATTTTTCTCACAAGTCACATAAATGAGCAATTGTAACTAGATTGAGTGTTGGTTGGGTGGGGTGGGAAGCAGTTGAAACAGGGCTGTAGACAAAAAAAGTTTCTCCATCTTCACTGGTTTGCAACACCAAGGTCTTCAGGTAAAATTGGCCTGGATGGGGACCAGGGGAGTGTGAACTGCACCTCCAATGGATTGGCGAATGGTTAAGGCAGATCCATACCATAACATAAACAGTGAGACAGCCATCCATGCATTTCTTGGCAATTACTACAGCTCAGCATCAGTACAAGTCACTGTGCAGGGCAGTTAGCCAATGCACTCACAGGCAGTGCTGGCACTACGGCACCATGAGTATATACATTATCTAATTAATCACCTCGGCTCCCCTGAAACACGGAAACACGCTGGCTCAGTGAAATAGCTAGGTACATACCACATTTATATAACTATTATTGCTACCACACAGTGGTATTTGTAAGTGATTAAGACATTATGTTGGCATGCAAATAGAAATATGAGGTTGCATGTGATCATTAGTCAGAAGCAACATGTTCTATTGACGTTTTTAAATTAGCACAACTGCATTATTTTTTAAAAAGCACATGTATTTAAGGCTTGTGATAAAGTATTATGATCTGAGACTGAGTACTCTTGACTTTAAAAAAAATTCTTTAAGGTTAAATACAGGGTGTTTTCTTGGTATTTGTTCATGTGGGGTTCAGTTTGGGATCCCACTGCAAAATCTACACAACTGTAGATTTAGAGATCTACACAACCTGCACCAAACTAGTTCCAGCCAGGAAATAACCCCTACAGCCACACATGCACACCCACAGCCTCAGCTCCAGGACGTGTCAGGTTTTATGGCAGTTACGCTACTTAGCGGCCCCTGGGTGTTTACAGGCCCATTCAAAGCACCAGTGAAGTTAAGACAAGATACAGATGTAATTAGGGACACACCTGACTGGGCATATCCAAAGCTCAAGCAAGCTTTATTCTTGCGTCTAAAAATAAGTGAGTTGTCACTACCACAAACACGACACAGAAAAAAAGGCATAGCAGGAAATGCTGGAGCATCCAGTAATTCCTTGACATTTGTGAACATGAGCTTGTTGAGAATAACCGTGGCAATTAATGGGTTACCTGCCATAGCAGATTAAACAAAAGCTGCACACATGATAAGCCTTCTGAAGTCAAGATATGTGACATTATTCTCTCTCTGGTAACACAACATAAATATGGCCCAGATGTTAAGTGCCAAACACTGTGTGAGAGATCTTGCTGACCATGTAGAGTGTCTCGGTATCCCATCTAGCCCATCAAAGCAGAGGTAGAAACCAAACTGCCTTGCTCCCCTCATGCAGAGCTCCCCCACTACCCAAGAGGCAGTTCCTGGGAGCCAGCCCTAGACCGCTCCCTGGGAATGATGTTCCTCACCAGAACTGGTTCATGGCCACATCTTGGGGAATAACCCAAAATGCCAGTGTGACCAAAAATGGCTTCACTGCAAAAAGCAGTAACCCCGCATTTGGTGTTGAGATGAGTTTACTGGATCAACTCAACATTGCCTCAGTAATTTCTGCACCATGCTTTATCATCCTTGAACTACAGGGATGACCAGAATCAAAGAAAATTGATGGGCCAGATAAAAGATAATAGAAAGTGTATCTGGTCCAGCACCTTCATACTTGACACAGAAGTTGTCTTCTCACCATCAGAACTGGCTTTGAACATATCAGCATTAGGATGGGTATCTGTCACACTCAGAGGTTATCCATATTTTCCATTAGTAACTTGGAGAGTGGAACCAAATATGAGCTTGTACAGTCTCCGTGTGACTATGAACTGGAAAGGAGTAGAAGCAAGTGTTTGGTGGGGGCAGGGGAGGAGAAATGATGAGAATTTACGCTGATCTTCAAATTAAGAGAAGAATTAACAAAAATAAAAGGAAATTCAATAGAGACAAGCCTGGCACATTTAGATAAAATTACTCACACAAATAGAAAGTAGGAAACACCTAGTTTGGCAGCAGGAAAGCATTGGTGGGGTTATAGCTGATTGCAAGCTACAAGACAAGTTCACAATATAACGCCATTGTAATAAAACCAAAATCCCATATCTTATATGAGAGATGGCTTGCGAAGGACTGGTTTTACTCTGCTTGGCAGAGATAAGGCCTCAGTTGGAATAGTACATCCTGCACCAATTATCACATTAGGAAAGTCAAAGGGAGCATATTTTGCATTGTCTCCAAACAGTTTAGAAAATACAATCCTGGAGAAAGAGGAGCTGAAGGAATTATCTTCATTTAATTCAGAAGACCAAGGGAAAGAGACACAGCACTCCAACACATAAAAGGAGTTTTCTATGAAAAAGGAAATGGTCAGTTTGATCCCTGTGTTGACATTGGAAACATGCGAAGTAATCAATTTGTTTCACGCAAGACCTATGTTGAACTGGCTGTGACTTGCTGAGAATTGGACCATTTCTCTGTGGAAGCACTGTGGGACCTTCTGCCTTGACAAAGAGAGAGAAGACAGATAAACCCCTCTCTCAGGCCTGGTTTAGGTACACAGCTACAGTGCATCAAATGGATTAAGCAATGTCTTACACAATGTCCCACAGTGGCCCTGCATTCCCATGATTTGTTCAGTGCCCTCGCCCCCAGTGTCACAGTGTGTCCAGCACAGCATACATGTTCACACTGCCTGTGCTGGGGACAAATTTAGGTGACTCTTTTCACTCAGCAGATTCTCTTCCTTCTCTATTATTTATGCACCAGTGGCAACTACCATTTCTCCTTCTGAAACAGGTCTTGGTTACTCTTATAGTATAGTGGAAGATGTTGGACATGGACACATAATCCCACAGCACCCAAAGTCTCCAGGACTGATAGAACATGCAGTTGCATTCCATAGCATCATGTTTATCTGCAGTGCCCAGAAGGCACTATATTTTACTCATGTTTATGTCTCAAGAGATCTTCTGTACCATGCTTACTTTCTTCATGGAGATGGCTTTCAACAACAGTTTAACTTGCAGTTTCAGCCTCAACCAAAACACCAGATACCATATGACTGAACATGCAATTTTGGTTTTAGAGCAATGGTCATACAAGGCAGTCAGAGAAAAAAGTGTGAGAAAAAGGTCCTTGTAGGAGTTGGGCCACCTAAACCATCCTTTTCTAACAATGACCTTTTATTCTGTTTATCTGTTAGACCTCTGGTCTGTTTTGACTATAAGAAATTACGGTCATCTTGTAGTCTCACCACTATTTAAATAGTGAGTATCAGCACTGGTAAGAAAGCATCATCCTTCAAATGGTATTTTCATCCTAAAAAGTCATATATTGCCATTTTGATCCCTGACAGCTTAAAAGACAGTTCCTAAAATACCATCTAAAGAACAGGAACAAAAAGTGCAAGTGTCCAGTTTTGGCCAGTCTTGTTATTCTAGTCATTTCCTTTCTCGGTATCACAGAGTGACATGTAGTTATCTCAGGCATACACGAGTGCCAGTTCTTCTTGGTAGGAAGGAAATGAGTATCAGTTTAATAGGAAGCAATCAAAGAACGCTAACTTTTGCACCCAATTCCAGATCTGGCCATGATGACACTCAAGAACGAAGGAAAAGCTATTATATTTTGCATATAAACCAAATTTTCTGTAAAATCTGCTCTGGAGCTATTCACAAGCATGTATGAGCACTATGAATAAAATGTTAATACTCGTTAAGCCAGACAAACAAGGCAGTGGAAATGCAGACATCCGTTGTGACTGCATGAGAAGACACATATTTGAAAGTGCCTCTGTTTTTCTCTCATCCTGTGAAAACCCAGCCGTCCCTTTTGCCTTCCATGAGGAGCAGGGCTAGCCTCAGGCGCCTTCGGACCCAAAAGCCCAGTCCGCATTTCCTACGCGGTCTTCTGCTTCCGAGTTTCAGACTTCGCCTCTCGACTCAAAAGGGACAGTTTCGTCTACTCTTATGCAAAACCGAGGTGCCGAGCGCTCCGCACGCCCCGCGGCCTCTCCGCCTCGCCGGCTGGGCTGGCTGCCGAGCACCGGGCACGCCCCGGAGTGTGCCCCGACAGCAGGGGAAGGGGCGCCCAGCCCGGGCTCCGGCACTGCCCAGCACTGCCCTCCCTTCGGCAGCAACTCCGGGCGCGACGGCGTCCGGGAACTCCAGCTGATGCTCAAGGGAGCTCGGGCATACGGCTGTGCTCCCGTCCCGGGAGCCGACACCGGCTGTGCCCAGGTGAAGAAGGCAAACCCTGCCCGGCCCCCGAGGAAAGCGCTGTCTCGTCCCATCCCGTCCCGGCAGATACTCACCCCGCGGCAGGGCAGTCCGGCCGGTCCCGCGTCGCTCCGCCCGCGCCGCTCCCCGAGGTGCCGATGCCGCCGCAGCGCCCGCGCCGTCGAGGCGAGGCCTCATCCCCGCGATGCGCCCCGCCCCTCCGCCCGGCTCGCCCGCCTATTGGCTTCGGGGGACTGATTTGCATGGCTGCGCCCCGCCCCCCTGGGGAGCAGTGGAACGGGGCGGGCACACGGGTGCTGGTCCGCCCCCTCCTAGTCGTGGGGGAAGATGCTCAGCTCGCTTCGCTTCCCAGCGCGGGGAAAGTCCGCCCCGTGGGTGCCGGGAAGCGTGGGCGTGGTGAGCTGGCCGGTTTCTTCGCCGTCGTCCCGGTGGATGCCCCCTGACCTTTCTTGCCCTCGCTTCCCCACCGGGAAGCGGGGGCTTTCCGACTCTGCGATTCTGTAATTCAGATTGCTGCTGCTTAGTGTAAGGAAGATGTGCTCTTCGCTTCATGCTTCAGAGTATGCGTCAAATTAGGTCCATATTTGCCTTGTAACTTCAACTCTGATAACTTTGACCATTCTTGAGGAAAAAACCCCAACACCTTCCCCATCATTCTAACTGAAAAAAAACCTAACAAAACTCTGTTGTCACAATGTTTGATACATGGTAATAATACACATTAATTAGCCGCACAAGTAGTTATAGAGATTGTTCCAGTCTTTCTGAGATGGGAAGATTTTGCTTTTCTTGAAAATCTCGGACACGTACATTTTTGTCTTTTTCATCACAAAAATTGGATATCATTTGAATCCAGAAATTTTAAAATATAGAAGTTACTTTTTTGTTGGTGCCAAGAAGTAGCTGAAAGAGGAACTGTGCTTTCCTGAGCAGTCATCAGTTATAAGGCTCCAAAATTTCTTACATTGCATCAGTCCCCCCTTGGGTGACCGAGAACAAATTCTGTCATGATGGAGACAATTGCAGAGATGTAGGAAGCTTCCTCCCTCCTTATTTTCTATGCTGTTTTTGTGTCAGGAAAAAAATGTAAGTAATAGGTAAATACTTGAGGTTTTTATGGTTAATGGTCAGTTAAAAATATATCTGACAGAAAGACTCTTTTACCTTGAAAAATCCAGGACTGCACTGGGCACTTTGCTGGGATTTTTCTCTTAGACCTTGATGCTGGAGACAAATTTATGTGCATTGGTCTCATCAGTCCCCTAAAACTACCTGAAGGCACTGAACTATGCGTGGGTTTTCTCTTCCAGGCTGCTGCTTTGTGAGACCAGCTGCAGCATCCCCACACGTGGGCAGGCGGTTTTCTCCTTGCCACTGGGCCGCAGAAAGCAAATGGTTTAGTGTTGTTAATGCAAGCGGAGCTGAAAATAGAGCTGGGCGTTAATGTAATGTCACGGGTAATCAAAGGTACAGGCTGCTTTGCGTGGCATGGAACAACAATTACAAATTAACCTGCTGTTGTTGCAGCACAGGCAAAGCTGTGGGTGCATGGATTGATGTGTCTGATGATCCAGTCAAGAGCAAAATGCTCGTCTGGAAACATCTGGTATCTTCCATATAATTCATGTGGAGGGTATGGAAGACCAAAGAGAAGACTGTCAAGTCTCCTCTGCTTTGGGAGAGACTTCAGTTAAAATGTCAGTAGCTGAGTAGCAGGCAAGGTAGTAATATTGTTAAAATATTAACCTTTTAAGAAAGGAATGGAGAGTGAGAGAAATTTATTATTTCTACAAATTTTGCCACCTAGAACAGATGAGGTTAAAGAAGGTTCCAAATTCTCATTAAAAGCTCATTAACTAAGCTACACAAATAGGTAGCTAAAAAAAAATCACCATTGCCAAACGAGTATCCTGAAGTTCCTGAGTGTATTATGTTGCTAGATCCTAAAAAAGGTGCCCATTTGCATGGTGTTATGAGAAACAATACCAGATGAGTCATATGAAAAGTTTGTTGTGTCATCATGTGTACCAAAGACACTTGTTTGGGATTATTATGCTCATTTTAATAGCTTCTGAAATAACATGAACACTGTAGACTGATAATGGAAATGATGATACAGGGGAAAGAGATTTTCCAAATATGAGATAAAGAATTTTCCGTCTTGTAATTTTATTCTCCTGTGAGTCCTGAGCAGCATTACATACCAAGCTACAGAAGTAACATCATACTTTTTTTCACTTTCTGCTATCTCTAATTATAAGAGAAACACTTTTTAGTTTACCAGTGAAAGTAAATACTCAATTTACATAGATAAAGGCAGAACTCGTTAGTATAGGGATCACAGATGCCAATAAGTTTCTAAGGGAGTTTGGGCAATATAAATGTTCAATACATCTGCAGACAGTAAGTGTCTCTTTTAGTTCTTTTTCCTTTTTCCTGAAGAGCTCTTGCATTTTTTTCCCCTTAAAGACTTCTAATCCTGACCTATGTCTTTAGTGATTGCTTTGAATGAGCCGGGTTTTGCTTCCAGTTCTCTCATCTCTAGAAAGAGGACAGTTATAATTACTTTCAGTTCTCATAAATGTGTAGTGAAAAGTAATATATAAACAAATTGGAGTCTCATGTATGTTAAAATACCTTGAGAATGTGTAGTATTTCAAGGACAATTCACTGCATGAGGGAGACGTGTCATCTCCCAGCTCTGGTGCATGATGCTTCTGAAGACATTTCCAACCAGGAAATTGAGTTTCTTCCAAAGCCCAAGAAATTAGAAATTATGTGGATATGTTGATTTCTCTTTGCTACCACTTACCAACATCTCAGGGCATCCGGGAACTCTGGGGAATCTCAGTTTTTGGGAAGAGCAGTTTCACCAGGCAACTGACATACAGATGACATACAGGCCCCTGTTTGTCTGGAGCTTACCCATCTCTACAAAGCAGTTTGTACCCATAACATCTGTGTGAAGTTATAGTAGTGTCAGTCTGTAATAATTGACACTTGTGAAACTTTTAGCTAAAAACAGAGCAAATTGCTACCAGTTCAGTTGTGTATCCTAAAGCCAGTTCTCAGACACATATAAAATTCATGTACGCTTTTTTGGATGTGCAGTACACATGAGCCTCTTCTAAGCTAGAATCAGGTCTGATGTAATATAGCTCACATTGATTCAATTAAAGTCATGATTCATGGTCCTGGACAAATAACTTTTTCTTTTTAACCTCATGGATCAGTAGAGTCATTCCGACAGTACATGCTGAGGTGAGTTGAAGGGAGACACCAGAAGACTGATGCTAGAAAATTCTTTCACTATATTCATTTACCAGAGAAACTGAGTCTTCATCTGTGATACTTCCAGCTTGAGAAAAGTCCAACATTCCTGCTCTGTCTTTTCACTGTTATGTTTTCAATGTTATTTCATTGTAACCTCCCACAAAAGCTACTGATGTTACAAAACAGCTTCATCAATAAATGTTGCTGATGTAAAGAGGTTCTCCTTGGCTGCATGAGGAATAGAGTGCTGAAAAGAATTCAGAAGCCAAGTATCTCCACAGGTAGCTAAATCCACCTTAGTTCTTTGTTGAAGCCCATGGAGATATTTGGATTTACATAGGGATAATATAGTGCTCTAGGTATTGAGCCCTGCAGATGTTTTTCTTTTCACTTTCCTTTTCACTCCTTCATTAGGAAGGAAAAAGACTGTTACAAAAAGATGGAGTGCTGAAAGCTGTGCAGATGTAATTGCTGTGGAGTCAGAGGATGCCTTGTGCCAGGGCTGTATCGCTTGCTTATTTAGGAAGGGATTTAACATTCTTCTCCAATTATACCCGAAAGGCATGTGAAGCCAGCCCTGGGTGTATTGCCCCTGAATTCCTTGTGAACCACAACTTGGCACTCATGTGTGGCTCTGAAGGTTCATTACCCATACAGCAGTTCTTAAAAGAGCTGCAAATCTAGTTAGGGCTGTATCAAATGCCAGATTGGATGCACGGGAAATAGCCCTGGGACTTCTGTTCACTTCAGAGATGATGGCAGGTGCCAGCATGTTTTATTAAGCTAGTAACCAATAAATGAACAAGTTCAAAATGTTTTCACATGATGGATATAAACAAGCACAGTTAACTGGAGCCAATGGAACAATACTGGTTTCTGGGAACTGAAGACTTGGTTGATTATCAAGTAATCCACTGGATTTCTCTGCTGCTGTCACAACTTTTGAATGCAAGAGCATAGCCCACATGTGTAACATGACAAAGGTGCTATTCAGCTGGCCTAATGAGAAATATTACCTAACCCTGTTCCTATACGTCAGTAAAGGTGTGTATTCTAACTCCTGTTATCAGACAGGATATAAGACAGGAGTGAGGTATTTCTTCTGCACTGACTGAGATCAGTTAACTTCTGCAGTATGGGGAGCACTTTGCATGCAACCTGTCAGAGCAGAGGCAAGGACATCTTTATGTCATTCAAGAGGGATCAAAAAGCCAGGAGAGGAAGGCACATAGCAGGCACTCATATTTGGGTATAGTCCCAGTAACAGCAGATTCTAGGGCAAGTTCATCTTGCCAAAAACTACATGCCCTATTTTTCCCTCATCACTACTCTCTGAGCAGAAAATGGCCAGGCTGTATACAGGTATGAAGGGAGAAGTACCTGGGGAGTAATAAAAAGGGTTTTTTTTCCCCTGAGGTTGAAAGCCTTACATGGCTAGGAAGGATGAGGCAAAGACTAAATAGACCTTCACAAAGAGAGCTGTTGTGAAATTAGAACATTTCAATAGCCTTTTTGGAGCCCCCTTTTCACATTAGTCATTCGGAGAAAAGGTGTTATTTTCTAAAACTCACCAAGTTTCAATGAAATAAAACAATTCTATCCTAGAATTGTGTGAACATGAGTTTTATACAACCATGTTGATGGCTCACCGTATTCATGCTGCCAGTGCTTTTCAACAAGCAATATAGCATCCAGAAAGTGGTGGGGAGCCTGCCTAAACTGCACAGGGTGTTCCTGTACCATGCAGACTACCTTCTTCTGAAGGCATGCTGCACATGTGGAAACCTTTCAGGTGGCTTTGTGGCTAGATCTAAATACCTTGTGGTAGACCGTCCCAAGGGTAGCATGGTAGTGATGTACTACAGATCTGAGATGAAAAAGAAAAGCTTCTTGTTTAGTTGAAGGTGAGGGAAGAATTACTTGGGATCATTTAGCTGAGAATACACAGCCAGGGAGTAATATGTTTCACAGCCCAGTCATGACTGATTGCTGCCTGGAAACCTCTGTGAATGGCAAGGTATCTATGCAAGTTGTACGTGACACACTAACACCATGAGAGATTTCCTTGGAACGAAACAAAGTCACTGCTGATGTTTGCATGTTTTAAGTAAAAAAAGAAAAACAACAACAAGACCCCTAAAAATTAATGGTACTTGTCAAAGTAGAAGGGTATTTATCAAACACTTTGCAAAACTTGTCTGAAGTTTTGCAAAAGTGAACGCTTATATTTTATCTTTGAAACCTGTCTGATGGCTGTGGCAAGTATCCCAGGATTCTGAGAGGCAGCTGCTACCGGCCACACTTCAAGCCTCGTAGTCAAGAAATGCAAGGACAGGAAGTACTGGTGGCACTGGGCAGTGCATAGTAACGCCAGGGGAGCCCGCGGGTCTCCTCCCATTTACCCCAGCCAGGGAGTGTCTCTGTACATGAAGCATCTGTACATGAGAGTGAATAAAGCAGAGGGGCAGCTGAGTACCTGCACTGCTTTTATAAACCTGCCAGCTTTTGATGGATGCAGCTGCCTTGGTGGTTAGTCACAGAAAGATCAAACCTGCCCAAATCTTCTGGAGTCCTGGGTGAGTCTCAGGTGCTGCCAGCTCTCCCCAGCTCACCCTGTGCTCAGAGGCAGCAGTGGGTGAGAGGCTCTGTAGCAACCAAGGAGTACAGTCATCTTTCCATGAGAAGAAATTATTAGCTTCCAGTTAATTTAATGTGCATCCATTAGGATGGAGCTGGGCACTGGCACTGTTAAGCATATCCTTTAACTTCTGGATCTCTGAAAACATCACATTCTGGCCTTTGCATTTGCCAAGTTTGTAACTGAGTAAGCAAAATGATGTGGAAGTCCCAACAGATGAATCAAAACAGAGCACACAGCCTCTCTTCCAATTTGTCAATCTAGAGAATTATTTGGTCTGAAAATGTGTTTTACATATATAAAATAAATTTCTAAAAAAACATATGTATACACACATATACACTTTACAAGTTACATCTCTGTGTAGGTTGTGTACTACTGTGGCAGAGAAGGAGGACTGCACTGTGCATACAGGCTCAGTTCTTATTTCTTCCTTGTGCTCTCAGCTTCAGCAATGCAACCTAGCCTGGCTGTGCTTCTTTTTTTAAGCTGGATAAGTATCTACTAGGAATAATGCAAGTATGGCTGATTTTAAATTGAGGTAGAGAGTAGATTAGATGACTTTCTGAAACTTATTTTAGCCTAATTTTCTAAATTTTATTAAAGATATTAACATGTCAAAAATATTTATAGAATATTTATATCTTCTATATTCCATACATATTCTGTATATTTGTAGAAATACAAATATTAAAATATACTAAAACGTAAGACTACAGCAAGACTACAGCTTCAAACGGGTAAATCAGTTCTCCAAAATCCAAGCCCAATGTTGAAAGTGGGTATTTTTTATTAAGATAATAAACAGTTGGAAGGATATAGTAAGATTTTTGACAGATTACAGAAAATCTATTAATATCATACTAAAAAATATTCTAAGGTAAATCTGGTAGCTGTTCTTTTAATCCTGAGAAGTTAATTCATCCTTATTTTTTTACTGGAAGAAAGTTGCTTCTGGAAATATCTGTCATCTACTATGCCTTTGTACCATGCCTACCAGCATAAACCTTGCTTCCTGGCCAAGGTCAGCAGGCAGTTCCCCCCAGAAATACCACTCAGACAGGGAACAAGCACAGAGAACAATGCTCCACACTTCTTATGCTACGTGGCTTGGAACCATTGGTTTCACTCAAACCTGGTAGCCAACACTGGCAGTGTTACACCTGTATGTTACAAGGACATTAAACACTCTTTCCATCTTACAGAAGAAATTTTTACAACATGATAAATGAAAGAAAACCCAACTAACATTTAATTATGCAAGAGAAGATCCTACATAAATAAGAATTTAAAGAACTGTTCATATTTCATTTTAATTATAACATATAAAATTGCTGTGAATACCAACAGGGTGTGAATTTAAAATGAAGCATAACTTAAAAAAATAATTCAGTAACAGATAAACAAAATAATACACTAAAGAAAATTTAATATAATATTTAGTTTAAGATAATTATTTTTAAAAATGTAATTAATATAAAACAGCAAATTTAAAGTTCACCAAAATTGGTACCACATCTAGAATACATCTAGAGAAGCGAGTCTTTACTTAATTCCAAATAGCACTGAATACCTGCATATCAAATTTCCACATGCTCACTACCTGAAGATGACAGGAGATAGACACATCAATTTATGATGAAAAATGTTTCTATTTTATGACATGGCAAGAATATTTTCCAATTGATGTTTGAAATCTTGCCATATCTGCAGCTTTAGTGACAGTTAAATTAATTACATCTAAGATAATCCTTCTTTAGAGACTTTTTCTCCCCCTTCATTCCTCAAAGGGGTCAGGTCACCCATTCAATTGATGCCATGCAGTCCTTTACAGCCTGTAGGAAACATGGAGGAGCGGCGGGCAAAAGACACACTAAAATGACAGATTCTCTAGATTCCCGTCTCCACCCATCTTGGAATACACAGTTTTCGTAAGGTTATTCTGTTACCCATATGGTGCCATTCCTCTGTCTCCCTCTGAATGGATTCTCCACATAGGACTTAGCCCCTTATTGTTCAGAGAGGCGATCATAACTACTTTTGCAATTCAAAACCACAGCCAATCCGTGGGGCTACTCTGGTCAGTGAGAATGTATTAATGTGAGGTTTGGAAACCTGAATAATGTTCTCTCTGCTGCCTTACACTTTGCTTATTCTTGGGAAGGACCCTCCCTATTGCTGCAAAACTGCATGCCCTGAAAATATGTTATAGGCATAGGAAGAGTTCTTGCTCCCTTGCCTTGATTTTTCTAAGTTAGCAGTTCTGGGATTCCCAGCGTGAGGAGGATGTTGATGAACTTGAGTGAGTCCAGCAAAGAGTCACCAAGATGGTCATAGGGTTGGAGTGTGTGATCTATAGGTAGAGGCTGAAGGAACTGGGTTTGTTTAGCCCAGAAAAGAAAAGATTTAGAGGATCTAACAGCAGCCTTAATGTACTGAAGAGATTATTCATACCACCCAAGCGTATGGCAGGAGAATGAGAAACAATGCTCATAAACTGGGATAAAGTTCCAATAGGAAATAAAGGAAAAATCCACATTATGAGGGCAGTGAAGCACTGGAACAGGAGACTGCCTGAAGAAGTTGTTGAATCTCTGTTCTTGGAGATTTTCAAGACCCAGCTGGACACAGCACAGAGATTAATGTTGGCTCTGAGAGATTGAAGCAGCAGATTGGACAAAATTACTCCCTGACGTCTCCTAACCTGTGATTCTAATGTGGTCCAAAATCCACAGCTGTAGAGGCCAGATCTTGGTGCTGAAAAATCCCTCTAAACAGGAAGCCCTTAAATCCCACATCCTACATACCACAGTGCAAGAACAGCCTGGCTGCCCATGCAGTGCCTGTTAGTGCATGAACAGTGTCGAAGGAAGGCTCATTAGCTGCTGCAGCAAAGCCAGCTCTTCACAGGCAATGTTCTCACAGCAACACACCTACATTTCTTGGCTACTGATCTGCTGCGCTTCTTTTCCCGAGATTTGTTATTTCTAAGGATACATATCTGCAGTTATACTGTTTGCGGCTTTCCTTGGAAACACCTCTGTCTTCATTCAGGTGTCTGGATAGAGCAATCTCCCCACGCTGTCTGTCAGTGCAAGACATAAAACACGCGCTCCTGGCACCAGCTGGTGGCCTGACAGGGAGCTTTGCCAAACTCTCATGGCATTAGTAAGTGCTGAGGTGTATCCCGCCTCTTTGTGACTTGGTCAAAGAACTGTAGCAGGCAGTGTCACAGTGTAACACATGTTTGCAGTATATTTCAAGTGATAAGAGGGATTGATTAGAAGCTGGCAAGCACTCTCCAAATTCTCTTACACACCCAGTAATATGCCCATCAGTCTTCAAACCTGTACTACATGGAAATTTTGAGAATCTTATTCCCTGAAGATGAAAGGAGATAGATGTGCCAGTTGTTGAAGGACAACATTAGACTTGAAAGATGATTTTCCAAGTAACATTAGAAACCCCGCCATACATGTGGCTTTGGTGACAATTAAATTGATGGACTAAGCTAGGTTTTTATGTGACAACAATAATAATATTGCATTACATTTATAAACTATGCTCCACTTCGGGCTCTCTAAACCAATTTGCAAGCAATTACTTTAAAACACTGCTGTGTGTATTGCTACCCATGTATTATAGATGGGAAAGAAATCACAGAAAGTGTCAAAATGCCTAGAGGTGTACAGCAAGTCTCGATCTAACTAGAAGCTGCATCCAAATCCCCTGAGTGCTAGTTCTCTCTTTTCATAAAAAGACAACTTGTCTTTTCATGTCTCTCCTTTTTTCTTACAGATATTTTGTTTCTCTAAAGGCTTGTGCCTCTGTACAGCCATCTTTCTACTCAAATAATTCTCTCCCCTCAGTAATTTCTTAGGTGTGACTACTATTCAGATGACATGGAAAAAAGCCTGCGTGGTACTTAATGAGTCTATACCAGTTAAAATTAATTACCAGATTCTGCTCTCAGTGAAGTCAGTGGAAGTTTGAATGTCAAACTTGTCAAATGAGACAGGCCAATATTAAAAACTACAGGAAGCATAACATGGAGGATAGGCAGTGGGTTGTTTTGTTACCAGTATAGAGGAGAATCAAACTTTTTATAAGGATATGTAGTGACAGGAAAAGGGGAAATGGCTTTAATCTGAAAGAGCGTAGGTTTAGATTAGATATTAGGAAGAAATTCTTTACCATGAGGGTGGTGAGGCACTGAAACAGGTTGCCCAGAGAAGCTGTGAATGTCCCATTGCTGGAAGTGTTCCAGGCCTGGTTGGATGGGTCTTTGAGCAACCTGGTGTAGTGAAAGCTGTCCCTGCCCATGGCTGGAGGGTTGGAACTGAATGATCTTTAAGGTCCCTACCAACCCAAACCATCCTATGATTCAGTGATAAGGATCATGTATCCAGGTGAGTGAATAGACCAAATGTGTCCTCTAGCCAATGCTCTTAAGACAAGCACCAGAAAGCAAAATGAAATTAATTATATAAATGCTCTGGCAGCTGCCTTTGGCAGTTAAAACATTTATTTTTAAGGAAATGCTTCCCAGATCCTAGAGACAAGCACAAACTAGCCCCCAGAACACAGATACTTACACAACTGCAAATCACAACCAGACTTGTTAGTGTCCCATCTTCCTAATGAGCTAATCCAAGAATCCCAACTCTGACGCCCCAAACCTTGGGGAAGAAGGGGTTCACACCCAGATACAGGCAGAGTAATTCAAACCCAATAGTACCACACATCTGTAAGAAATGTTTTGTGCTAGTGTACATTTATTAGAGTACCTTTCTTAGAAAAAAACCTTTTACCAAAGGTCTGTCTAAGCCCAAAGGCTGTTTCTTTTACAAGCCATTAACACCATTCAGGAGAAAACTAAAAAAGAGGTTGAAGGTGACCTGTGTCTTCACACAGCTCCATAAGAACCAGTAGCTGTAGGATTTCTGAGATAAATGTTGCATTCAAGCGTTCAAACAGCTAAAAAGGTATCGTCAGGGCCAATGCACAAGTTGTTGTTTATATGGAACATATTGGTCGAAGCAATTTAAAAGTGTATTCAGATTCACACCCCCTCCCTCCAGCTCATCCTAGGCGAACAGAATTTCATTTTGGGTAGAAAAGTGGAAATTTTCAGATTTGCTACAAAAGTGGTAGAGCTCGTTGTAGTTAGTGATACGACTGTGTCTGCATACAAATCAAAATGCAGCTCTCAGAAGAGCTCCTCAGCACAGTGTGAGAAGGACGAGAAATGTGTCAGCGTGCGTGTGGGCTCAGTTCAGACTCTGCTTGAGGATGTAGGAGGAAACAGAAACTTAACTGACAATAAAATTTTCCAAAGGGCTCATTTACCTAAATCAAACCATTACAGCCATAAACAAGGCTCGCCTAGAGGTGATGTGATGTGCTGTGCTGTGCTGAGCTAAGTCACCGAAAAACCTTCATGGAGAGCTGGAGCAGAGCTGGGTGATGGGCACAGTACCAGCAGTGAGCCTGCTCTGACACCAGGTCAGCATGGGGCTTCTGCCAAGGGATTTCATTGTCCGTGTCAACATCCTCATCTATTTGATTAGGGCAGTATTTTCCTTTCTTAGTATGGCCATCAAGAGTTAGTGCTTGTAGGATACTATACAGTCCTCAGAAGAAAGGCTACTGCACTTTCTAGTATGTTTTATAAAGGAAACAATGACATCCATAAAGTAGATGACTGCCCTCAATGTTTTGTTTTCTATCTTCTCTAGATTTATGGCTAGCTTTTTCCTAAAGCATACTTCCGTTTCTTTAGCTGATAGAGCACCTGACAAACAACTCTCAATGCAAAGGTTTTTTCTAATTCCTCCTGAGCATAAAATATTCTTAGCTAAAAGGCCATTTTCTTCTTCCACAAACAGCAGTCAAAATAATATACCTACACTTGCAGAAAGATTTTGGCTTATGATTTCTGTGCCACCATTTTGGATTTCTACACACACATAAAAGATCCACCTTATTTCCTAAACCTAATTTACTACTGAAAATGTCTTTTAAATAGAGTAATAATAGTCCCTTAAAAAAGGTGAAAAGTACAGATAGTGTGTTTTTGATTTAAGCTCCATGAGAAGATCTGTTAGGACCATAATCGTGACTGGTTTTAATAGTGAAGGAAAACACAGATAATTTTTCCCCCCTGTGTGAAGGAAGAAGCACTTGGCCTCATCCCAGGGATTATGGGAGAAGAACTAAACAGCAGAGTGTATCAGAAGGAGACATTCCATGGGCACCACTGAAATGATTCAAACTGTAATTAACTATCCCTGCTGTCTCAAAATACAGGTGCATGTGCATTTGGGAATGGGAAGAGGATCAAATTACAAACTGAGTCACTCGACAAGCTTGTTTTACCCTTCCAATTATGCAAGCCAGTTTGTGACTCAGCAGCTATACAAGTCTGTTCTCCAATGGCAAGACAAATCAGTTCTGCAGCTGAGTCACTCGGAGCAGCTCTTTTCACACTGATAAATTCAGCAGTCAGCCATAGTATGGAAAAGATTGTGGAGCCTTTATTACCTATGTGAGATAGAATAAATATATTTTATGGGAGAATAATCTGCAGCTCATCTTCACACAAGGAACTCATTGAATGGGGGAGAGAAAAGCTGTCATGGGATTACACTGACCAATGTTCATGGTCCTTTAATTAATAGAGACTAGATTTTTTTTCTGATGGTGTTTTCTGTTGTGTGTTCCTCCCTTACTAATAAAAATCACCTGACAACTTGCTGTAATTGCAAATGTAATTGAGAATTAATTTCTTTAATTGTCTTTGACTTTTCTTTCAAGGTTTGCAAATAATTTCCTACATGTTTGAGTGTGACAAGGTGTCATTACAGCTACAGGCAGTCACAGATTCATGCACACATTGGCTTGGGAATCTCTGCCCCAACCTGTTCCTTGAATGCTGACTTTTTGCTGGCACCAACAATAAGCTTTCCTTACCCTTTGGGCTTGATCCTTTTGAGGTGCCAAGTATGAACGACTGCTGCCAATGGTCCTGGCACTTGAAATACCTAACCTGAGTTCTTAAGTCTACTGGCAGAACCTCTAGACCGTACTTGGAACTTAAAGTGAAGAACCCACTGGATAGACTGCACTTCTCTTTCTCTGCCTGTTAAAAATATATCCCATTAATCCTGTTCAAAACCAGGTACCTTTATGGCCAGAAGTGAATATCACAGACAGCCATGACAGTTGATATAACAATAGCACCATGAGGCTGTGAACGAGGCCCATTGGGTGAGTACAAACACTCACTCGGTGTAGGAGAATGTCTTAGCCAAGAGGAGCCATTGCTAAGGTACACAAGGCTGAAAAAGATAGAGAAAAGGAAACAGAGAGTTATCAAATGTTTTCATTTCATACTGAAGACTTCCAAAAATGGGCTGCAGTACACAGCTGTATGTGAATACGAAATCATCTGTGCTTCACAGCAGCTATGCTGAGAGACACATAAGCCATCATCAACACGATCTACGCACATCCTGTTGGGGCTCTAGATTACAGCCCCAGTGCCAGAAGTTTTCACAATGACTGGTGCTTTTCTTAAAGCCCCGTTCTCTGCAATCGAGTATGTGAACATTTCGGCTCTAATCTTCTAAAATTAAGTACCTTCAAACGTCATAAAAATAAATACTTTCAAACATTTATGGAGAAAAGCAAATACAAAGTGAAATACAGAAGCTCAAAATGCTAAAAGAAAAAAAAAGAGAGCAAACAATACACACTACTTAAAAACAACAGCAAACCCCCCCCCCCCCACATCTTTGAAAGCTTACTTTAAAAATGTTCAGATTTGGGGGATTTTTTTTTCAAGTAGCTTTTGGTTTTTGTTGGTTTTAAGGTTTTTTAGTCTGCATGGTGCTGAGGAGGTGGAAAGAAATATTACAGTCTAAAATAGATAACATCTTTTTGCTGTACTGCTTGAATTTTTGCTTTCCAAAATCAGCAATTCTCTTTCAAGCTCTCAAATCACATTCCAAGATGTATAGATGGGATGGTTATCATCATACATTACTAACATTGCCCAATCCTGATTATAAATACCTTGCTTCCAGTGGCTTATTCCTTGCCAAGTTTCTATGCTCTGGGTTTATTTTTTTATTTTGAGGATCTAGTCAATTAAGCAATTTTCAGCTTGTGACAAATAAGACATTCCCAACAATGAAATCAACAATCAAAAAAACATTTACTATGAGTTATTAAGAGTTGTGATTTGAACATATTAATTTGTCCACGGTGCTTGGTGTTGTGAAAAATTATGTTCTGTTTGCCTTAGAAGTAACAAACAGCAATACTCTGAAAAAGCTGAAGGTGAGATACGCTTCATCATCTTATTCATGAGAGCTTTACTTTCACAGTAAATGCAAGAGGCTTATGTACATTTCTTATTTGAAATGAGGAAGTTCCCAACCCAGGCTGAGAAACAACTGGTTTATATAGCAGCCTTATAGCAGCCTTCCAGTACCTAAAGGAGACTTACAAGAAGGCTGGAGAGGGACTTTTTAGCAGGGTGTGTAATGATAGGACAAGGGGAAAAGGCCTTAAACTGAAGGAGGGTAGACTTAGACTTGATTCTATAATTCTGTGGTGAACTGGTGGTGACTGGTGTGCCGTTTCCTGGAGACACATGGAAGGGACAGCTATATTCCTCCACCTGCAATGATACTAATATCCTAAATATCCATTGCTGCCCCCTCTCTCCCTTGCTGTTTGTCCCATGAGCAATCCACAGTCTGAAATTTCACAACGTGAATTAGTACAACACACACCGAATAGGCGAGCTGATGACTGACTGATATGAGTGGCTCCATGCTTCTCCTGCTCTTATTTTCTACTTTTATGAACTGACTTGCTGTGCACTAACAGATGAGCTGCCCTTGTGCACAGTAGAGATGATGGATTTTTTTGCCTAGATGAGGGTGATGACACCAATGTCCTCTGTGCTTACTGCAGAGATGGAGGTGAAATGATAAATACTTGTGCACTGCGTGTGCAGGGGAAAGCTGGAGAGAGAAAAGGCTGGCTACAGATAGGCTTCTCTGTACAGAACACTTTCAAGTACTGTTCTGAAGAAATCAGTATTTTTAAAACATGGTAATTACATGGCAGATAAAAAAAGAAACAGCTGCATTAAGCAGCTTCAAGTCAGACTTAAGGAAAGTCGCCTCCTCTGTTCTTCCTCTTTCCTGCACACAGAAAGCATACAGTGATATGATACACGGAGCTACTCAATGGCGAAATCGCATTCTTCTAATTTGTGTACATTTCTGGTATCTTCTCTAGGGCCCATTTAAAGATGTACCTTTCATCACTGCTACTTTTGTATACCTTACTGAACACAATTAATAGCGATATTAGCTGTGGCAATTTATCTGCAGTGAATGAAGAAAAGGCACCCAAAGACAGTGGGCAGAATACAGCTGCTTCTTGGATAGTCCCATAGTCTTCCTCAGTTTTGTTGTGTTTACTATTGTTACTTCATTTTATTTCCAAATGCATGACAAGAACAAACCTTTCCCATTACAGAAATGTATATGGACACAAGTCCTTTCAATTCACCTGGCAGACTATTACTGGCTCTATTTTTAGGCTGAAGAGGTAACTAATCACATTAGTGGACAGGCTTTTATTTTCAAAGTGATGGCTTTGGAACAAAAAACTTCCCTCTAAACAGCGAGAGCTGCCTCTACCAGGCCTCTGTTGTGCTCCATCTCCCTCCACACCACAATCCTCAGATCACCACGTTATTTCCAAATCTCACCTGTAAGCGCTGTGCTAGTGACCCCTACTGCCTCTCTGCTTTTAGGGTGCTCCTACACTGTGCTAGGAAATTCTCGGGCATCTAAATTAAGCCAGTTCAATTGTGCTGCACACCTAAGGCACACAGCTGTTATTCAGGCTCATACAGAATGCGTAGAGCATCACAGTGATATTCACATGCAGATGATGGAGTGTGAAGCTACAAGGCCCAGTCTTTGTGATCCCTAAGCTGCTCCTAGGCAGGGCATTGCTAGTGCAGGTCACAGGTCTACTCAGTCTGACAATTCTTCAGCAGTGACTTTCTCCAGCTGCAGTCTGATTTAAGATAATATGATTGATTATGTTGATACAGAGCAGCATGAAGTGTATGCCTTCAATGGTACGATACACAGCATTTATTCTTTCTTGATTTTTAATTCCATATTCTTCCAATCTATAGCTTTGGCAGAGAATCAGCCATACAACCCTAAAAGAAGCTTTCAGATGTTGGAGTATTCATGCACTATAAAATCAAAGCAATAACAAAACATAGTTTCTAATAGTGGAAGAGGGTTTGAAACTTAACCATGCTTGCAAGGACAGAGTTCCCCCTGTCCCAGAAGCAGCCCAAAGGCTGCAGGTGGCTGCAGTGTGAAGGCATATTCTTATCCTGTAGCAAAATCATGATTCTGACTGCAAGGCAAAGAAATCAGGGGAGTTTACATAAAACAAGGTGGAAAAAGAGACTTTCTTGTGAAAAATGTTTTTCACAGGATCTTTGAGAAAAGCAGCAAAAATGTCTTCCACCTCTTACAGGGCCAAAATAAGGGCTTTCTGAAGCTGATAATGTTCGTAGGCTATAACAACATTTGAAAAACTGCATCACAGTTCATGTGATAGCATGGGAAATGTGAAAAAAACCCCAAAACATGCAATTAGAGAAAGGTAACTTTTCCAGCCTAAAATTGCTAAGTGGTAATGTGACCTCTGCAAATAATGATTTAAGAACCCTGTTTTAGCAGAACCAACATCTTTCTAATGAAATATATATGAAAAAAATTCACATGCCACACAAACATGGGGTTTTTATCATTATTTAATTTCCAGCACCATTCCTTCCACGCTAATGCAATCTCAAACATTTTTACCTCTCTTTATTTGTAGGATAAATCAATATAGTGAAGAATAGAGCAATTTCCGGGAAAAAAAAAAAAAGGGCATGCCTCCCCATCTTATCATCTTTCTGGGTGTGTGTTGGATTTATCTATTATGATGTCACATCCTCTTGTTTGTAGGGTGTTTATACCTTCACTTTTCTGCCCAAAAAGTCAGCAGGGAATTCAAAAATTTGGTTATATCTTGAAGTGGGCAGCCACTGACACTGTCTTTCTTGGTCCAGCAGCCCTCTTTACCCTTTTTCTCTACATTTCGGAAGAGCAACCAACGACTCCGTGCTTATGGAAGAAGAATTTTTACAGGTCCAACCCTGACACCTAGTGGCCTCTGCAGTTCCTTACATCCTCCCGGTATCTCCACTTTTTGAAACTTGGCTTGAAGAGATACAGCGTTACTCTCCAAATAAAGAATTTCAGCACTTCAGTCAACACATTTATGCAATGTCCATAAGTAAGCATCCATTTTTGTATATTCTGATAATGATATTTATTGGTATTCAGTACAAAAACCTTGGCATAACCCAAAATGTATCTTATTCAGGAATCCTAGTCACACAAGCATATTACCACTGAGCAATAATTCTCTCTATATATATCTGCATCTGCTTTTCCCCACTCATTTAGTATTCCTAAACTTGAAATGAAAGTGCCCAAGTGCAGCCATTTATTTTGTATGGACCTAACAAGAAAAATGAAGTCCAACAACCGATTTTCTTTTTGTATAGAAGAAGAAACAAAGAGAAAGTGAATATAATTGAATATGATTCTTCAAAGCCAGCAGATGAAACTTTCTCTTTTTTGAGTGAAATTGAAGTTAATTAATTACTTGTAAATAATTGTCACTTGCCTGTCAGCTGGTAATTTTACTACCTATTTTTTCTTTCTTGTATTGGTAAGCTTGTCTGGCAGTCCCAGAGGTTTTTGATCAAAGCCAATATAGAATGAAGTTTTAGTGTGTTTTCCCAGAACTTTGGCTGCCTGAATGCAGCATTTTAATCTGGCCCATTTACAAACTTGCTGAAAATTTCAGATTTGCACTTCCCATTTAGGTTTGTTTGTTTGTTGTTCTGTTTTGGGGTTTGTTTGTTGTTTTGTTTGGATCTGGGTTTGTTTGTTTGGTTTGGTTTGGTTTTTTATTGTTAGTGTTTCACTTGCTTTTTGTTTTGATTGGTTGGGGGTTTTCCCCTCTTTTTTTTTTTTTAACTAGAAGTCTTATGCCTGTTTAATTTAATGCAGTTATTAGTCCTAGAAACTGCAACATCTGCAAGAGATGGATAAGCTTCTGGGAATATTTTCTGCTCCAAAGACTGATTATTTTAATCAATACATCTCCTGGTTTAGAGTTTCCAAGAGGATAACTTCAAAACAGCTGTGAGGGCAGCCCTGTGTGTCACTGCGTTGGCATGGGACATCTATTAAAAGCTAGCATTCTTCTTGCCATCCCACTCTTTAGAAAGATGCCATTCAAAAAAGAAATGAAATCTTTCTCATGTTGAGAATGTGTCTTTTTTTGTCTTTCTGTATACCAGCATACATAGAAACTCCTAAAGTGTCATGTTTGTTTATTTTTCCTCACTTGGTCTCTCTGAAAGCAGCCACAGAATGTAACTGCTGTATCCAGCTGTGTAATCTGCTTCCAGCTAAGTAAGCCTTGGTAGCAATGACTCAACAGATCCTCATAAAAATAACAAAAATAAAAATTTATAGTCCTCATTTAGCTCTTTGCACTGAAGGGTAAGGACACTTCAGAACATTGTTTTTACATTGCTTTATATGGCCTTGGTTTTATAAGACACTCACTTTTAAACAAGGGGACTAGAATCATCTGGGTTTTCACACAACATTTCTGTGGATTTCTTTTTGACTACAGGGCATTTACAAGGACAGGAAGAAATAGTTCAGTGTCCTATTGAAAAATTTCTGGCAATGTGTCTTTTCCTATTTTAAAACAAATAATTAAAATCACTACTATAATATGAAAGCATGAATCATTTCATGCATTTTAAACTTAACATTATGTAAGCTCTTGAATAGAGCTGGAAAAACTTCTATTTTGGTGGATGATAACATTTATTTTAAGCTTGACTTTGAGCACAAGAAGATAGGCAACACAAGTTATATTTTCTGTGGGTTTTATATCTGCTTATGAGTTTAACATTCAGATAAAATACTATCTGCACTGTCAAAAAATCTTTTTCAGTATTAATATTTCATTTTGACTTAAACCCCCTGACCCTGCTCAGCTGCACAGACTGCCTGGGGCAGAGTAACTCAGAGCTCTTCACCTTACAAAGGAACAGGGATGGGACCTACAGGACTTTCCTCAATTGTACGTAGCAGAAGTAACCTCACCAAACTTCTTATTTTGGGAGGACCTGCAAGGATGTGCCCTCTTCAGCCCTCTCTACGTGGACTTGTTTGAGAGTGACCACAGAAGGTATTGCCCTCTCACCAAACAAAGGGCTAACGAAAAGGGGTGTTGTGCTGCTCTCGGCACCTCCCGGATGGTTTTGTGGTAGCTTTTTCTTTCTCCAGAGCCAGGCTTCCCATGTCACTTGTTTGGGAAGCAACACTAAGTTGCGGTTTATACAGAGACAGCGCTAGGAGCTGGGATTAAGCTGTGCCCTGAAGCGTGAGCCTCGGGGCTTTGCTTTCCTGTTTTCTGACACCTCCTGGCAGGAGACGCTTTCTGATGTTGTTCCCCGTGATCCGCTACGTGGGTATTTCGTAGCCAGATTTGACAGTGCATGCCCCTTGGATTCCAGGTGAATTGAGCAGTATCAAAGCCGTACCTTTGCTTTACAAATCAGTGGGAGGCTCGAGGCTTTAGACCGAGGCTCAGTTGAGCATCTGGCTCCATCTGAGGCGCAACCCCGTACCCGTGCTCAGAACACGAGACCTGATCTGAAGCCAGTCCTCAACCCTCACGAACGTGCCTTAAAATAACCATGTGTTACAGATATCGGCCCGGCCTTGTAACTACCATTTGTCTTACTACGGACTAGCCAACAGACGTGATCGGACCGGGAGTAAATTATTTTATTACGATATCAATATTTAATCATACTGGGGCCCGCCCCCCGGGCGGGGCGGAGAGGAAACTACAACTCCCGGGAGGCCCTTCTCGGCGCGCTCCCGTCGGGCACCGCGGCAGGAAAAGCGGCGGGAAGCGCTGTTGCGCCCGCCGGAAAAGGTCCCGGCGCCCAGGCCCTGCCGCGCCGCCCGGGTTCGTCCNTCCGCGCTGCCCGCCATCCTGCGCTCCGCCCGCCCGCCCGCCGCGCCATGACGGACCGCTACACCATTCACAGCCAGCTGGAACACCTGCAGTCCAAGTACATCGGCACGGGGCACGCCGACACCACCAAGTGGGAGTGGCTGGTGAACCAGCACCGCGACTCGTACTGCTCCTACATGGGCCATTTCGACCTGCTCAACTACTTCGCCATTGCCGAGAACGAGAGCAAGGCGCGCGTTCGCTTCAACCTGATGGAGAAGATGCTGCAGCCCTGCGGGCCGCCCGCCGACAAGCCCGACGAGTCCTGACCGTCCGCCCTCCTGGTCCCGGCCCTCTTTCCTGTATGGTTCCCGCGAAGGACTGACCGGGAGAAGTCTCGCAAAATGCCTGCTTCTGGACTCTGACTGTGCAGTTGTTCGCATTTTTTTCAAATGGAAAATAATAAAGCTTACTGGGCATTCCTAATGTTTGGTTTGGTAGTCTCCTAGTAAGAGCTTTTTGTTCCCAAAGGAGTGCTGATACTCCGTACTGAGAGTTTCGATGCAACCATCCGAGATGCAAGCCTCGGATACTCCCAGACAGCATTTTCCCGGCCGGATGGATTGATGCTTGCTTACAAAACTCAGTTTTGAGGGGAGAGAGGGGAAGTTTGTTGGTACTCAAAGGGTTTGATTTCTCGGTAGCATTATTGTGTGGAATGGTTTATGGTATAGCCTAAGTCAGTTCCTCTAGTACTTTAAAACTCCAGATTGGCTTTTCTTTAAATACCGTTTTCTTGCCTCGTCTTTGTCGTTCCTGTACTTTAGAGTTTTTCAAACTTTGATCCTTCTGATACAACTTAGCTACATTTTTTTGCCCTTAATGCATTCTAGTAACCTAGCATTTTAATTTTTTCTGCATTATATCAGACAAAGATACTAATATTGAGCTGGGCTTTGTTAATATGGAATAAGAATATAAGGGTTACTTCCACTTAGAAGTAAAATGGTTCAAAGTGATAACAGTCTTAGATCAGATTGCATACTGAAGTGATGTTGATTCTGATTTGTCATTTAAGATAGGCTTTCTATTCACTTACAGTAAAAATAAATTTTGAGTTCTAATGGATGGAAGACCGCAACTGTGAGATACGTTGCTTGGAGAAATAAAATGCTCTCATTTCTGACATGTTTGTTTGTACTAATGTTGGAGGGGAAAGTGCAGTGTTCTGTGGTCCTATTAAGACACTATACAAGCTTATTGATTATTTTCCGAAATTGGTGATCTCTAGTCAGTACGTCCGTCTTCTGAAGAATTGGAAGATGGCGTTTTTCAAACTTTGTTGCACGTAGTAAGATGAGGGCATGGGTGAAGTGGACTGAAATAATTTTACCTGCAAGTTTTGTGGGAAACTACTTCATTTTAAAATAAATAAGGGGAATATGTAGAAAATTGTTTTTCGGTTTGCCTGCAAGCTGGTGCAGGTAATTTGAAGAGCATCTGTTCCTCTCACATGGCTGAGAGTTTTTCCTCAGGTTAAGTTCAAGCACTTAGGCACAAGTACGCAAGGCAGTCTTGCGAAAATTGGGCAAAATTTGCATCTAAATAAAGCAAGTTTCCTGTTCAGTTTCACAGTTCTTGTTAAAAATCTGCTCCATTACCAATTCCTAGAAACTTGCCTTCCATAAGGTGTCTCCTCTGCTGGCAGCCAGTGGCAGCTGGTGTTTGCAGCAGGGGGTGCCAAAGGAGCTTGAGCCTTAGTGCTGGGCCTTGGCAACTGGTAAAGCTGGGCTGAGGACAACAGGTGCTTTCGTAATGGTTTGCAAGCTGACCTTGCAATGTTTTGTGAAGTCTTGAATCTCCTACAGTAAGGAAAACCAGAAACCATGCAATTTAATCACTCCTGCATAAATTAAAACTATTTCACAGGAGATTTCTCTTAGGATAAAGTAACAATTAGCTCTGTCTGTGGATATCTCAGTACATTTTAAAATGTGAGCAACAAGTATGTGGCACATAAGTAAAGATTAATGCTCTTTTGCAGGTCAGCTCTTCACTACAAAGGACAAACAGCCCTCAGGGACAAAACATTTTCATGGTGAATGAACTTGCTGGTTCTGGGTATACTTGCTTGGATCTCAGTTAGGCACATACCTCTGTTTTAGCATGGTTGGTAGATGTTTTTAGAGTGTAGTAAGTAGCGATTATGAAACGCTTCCTTAAGAAATCGAGAAAACCAAAGGGAAACTATAAGTCCTAAGAATTCAAAATAAACTTGAAGTGAACTGGGAGACACTTCAGAGTTTGTTTCTGGACTATGGTATTTTTCCTAAATCCCAAAGCATTTTAAAAAACAACAAAGGCAGTGAATCCTATTACATTTTATTACTGTAAAGGGTAAAGCCTACAAAGAACAGACTTAATTACCTGTCCTATTGGGATGCATCTGATTTTTACCTCTATCCTGATTGAAAGGTGACAGATACTGTTTGTTTATAAATTGGTTTGATATTTTCATTATGTTCTTTTTACATCTAAGCAATACGGCTTTTAATGAAAAAATAGGTGGATACTTAAAAAAAACTGGTAAAGCTTCCCAATAGGAAAAAGTCATTAGCTTTTTTCAGTGGGGTGGTTCCAAGGTTCCCAGTGTGTATTACACCTTTTTTTCACAATGGGTGAATAGAACAGTATGGGAGTCCTAGCACAATACCATCACTCTATTGCTTGGAATACCTTGATCTTTTTTTTATTTATCGAAATGATAGCAGTACATTAGTTAACATTTGCACAGTGCAGCAGTTACACTAATGAGCTGTTTTCTGCGAACTGTAAAATCGGGCCAATTCTTTCATTTTAGTCATGTTCAGGATAAAACTCAGTTGTTTTTTAAGATTATTTGCATATGTTAAACTTTCATAGATGATAACATTTGTAGTCTGTTTTAGCATCAGGATTTTACTTCAGCACATCAGATAATTCCTTTTTAAAGCTGAGCTGTTTTAAACAACACTGGTTTCTAAATCCTCATCAGAGCTCCGTTGGTTCTGTGATGTTGCACCACTAACTCTAGATTTTTTGTAGTAAAATGAAAAAAACCCCGCAAACATCATCCTTCCCCTTCCCCCTCATGAGACCTACTTGGTTTCATGATACACAAAGGGGTTGTTTCTTGGTCGTTAAAATTTAATCATGCAGTATTTCATTTTAGTACTATTGTTATAATACATGCATAAATGCGTGCTCTATGCACTTTCTACTGCCATGGTGCTAGCTTAATTGCCCCAAAGAACTTAATTATGTTTAGAATGGATTAAAGTGTGGCACATTGCTGCAAGTTAGACAATCTTGTTTGAGAATCCTATTAATGTTCCTTTAATCCTTGCCTATTTGCCATTTCCCTTCTATATTCATCTCTTTGTTAATTTCAATCATACTGGATTTGGAAAGAAGAACCCTGTGAATGTTAATAAAGTTCAGTGTATTCTTTGTTGCCTTTTGAAACTGATCCATCATTCTATGCTATCACGAAGAAATGTCTAAGGATGCTGACATACCTGAAAGCTTCTGACTGCTCTAAAAATAGAACTAGAATAACATTTTTTCTTGGGTTCAGAACTTCACTGGTTTTCTTTCTCATTTTCATACCAACTTGGTAATTAGTTTTTATTGCAAAAATCACAAAATATGTTGGACTTCCCCTTGTGTAACAGGTACCAGAATAGTCTCTGCCACAAATAGTTCACAACTGGAATTTACTTTGAAACCCGCATCAAACAGCTGGAATAGTCCACCTCAGATATGTCTACTCCAACTCCTTGTTTTTTGTGAAAAAGAACTTTAGTCCAAATAATTGATACTCTGATCATGGATGAATGACAGTTCAAACTTCTTGTAAGCTGCAAAAAAGTAAATCCATTTGGAAGTGATATATGTGAAATTAGAATTTTTAAGCAGGTAAATTACAACAGCATTTACTCAGGTTCAAGAGAGGCATGGTTGCCCCATGTTTTTTTCTGCTGGACAGCTGTCTTAGAAGTTCTCAGAGTCCAATGCCTCACAGGTGATGCTGATGTCAGTGCTTGTGGGGCTGCAATATAAATCACATTGCTGAAATGGAGTTAAGATTAAATTTGCAAAGTTAGGGTTTGTAAACATCCTACAAAGCCCTGAGGTTATATTTACTGTTTCTCTTCTCCCATCAGGTTTATAGCTTGACTACATGTGGCAATGGCATAACTGAGCAGTGAGCTGCTATGGACAGACTGGGAATAAACAACTGGATGTGAAAATATCTTAAATTGCCTTTGCTAAGAAACCTACAGGTTTTATATTCTGAGGCAGAAGTCATTACAATCTGTGCAGAAACTGTGGGGTAATAACCTGCAGGCTGCTGCATGATTTGTTACATGCACATCTGAGCACACATGTAAAGCCCAGAGAATTGGATTTAACATGGTCACAGTGCACAACTGAGCAGACATCAGATGGCACAGGCAAACAAGTTTTGCGTTTCCTCATGTTTGAGTAGCATGTAAGTAATGTTATTTTCATATAACATTAAGAGAAATTGAGTCTATTTTCTAGTTTTTTAAAAGGAAAATCCTAATAGTTACTAGCCTAGCAATTTTCTCTTCATGTATCATCAGCTACACTTGATCCTCAGATTTTTAGTATGCATCAGAGACCGAAAATTTATTATTTTGATTACTATCTAAGCTATGGAATTAACAGAGAAGGATATTTAGAGGAGGTGGAATGTTTTTGTTAAATGTAGTTTTCCAAAAACAAGCAGTGAGCTTCCAATGTTATGTTCAGGATAAAGATAAAATTAGTTAAATTTGAAGCATATTTCTTCACATACTACCATTTCCAGTGATAGCATGGCCCCAGTGTTTAAGTATTCAACTTAACCTTATTGTTCTGATAAGATTTCCTGGAGGAACAGGAAATATTAGGAAACTGGTGACTCGAACAGTTACTGTCCTAATAATATTGGAATGAAAAATCAAGGAAGAAAATAAAGCAGCCTCTTTCATCCTGTGCCAGTCCATGTTTGTGGGGGAAGAGAAGCTAAAGGGAGCTTATAAGACAGATAGGGACAGACTAAAAATCAGGGTCTGTTGTGATAGAAACAGGGGTAATAGTTTTAAACTGAAAGAGGGTAGTTTGAGACTAGGTTTAAGGAAGAAGTTTTTTACTATGAGAATGGCAAAACACTGGAACAGATTGCTCAGAGAGGTTGTAGATGTTCTGTCCCTGGAAGTGTTCAAGACCAGGCTGGATGGGGCTCTCAGCAGACTGGTGTAGGTGATGATGTACCTGCTCATTGCAGAAGGGTTGGACTAGATGACCTTTAAGGTCCCTTCCAACCCAAACTATTTTCTGATTCTGTGATTCTGATGTGAGTGGGAAAAATCCCATCTATCAAAGTGTCATACCAAAGTGTTGGTACATTTCAAGCTGAGCGAAATAAAGAGTACTTTGTTTTGCTCTGGAAAGGATCAAAGCTGTTGCTAAGGTTGCGCAAGTGCTCTCAGTATCTCTCTCATGTCTTTCCAGTGCAGGGCATGTGACAGTGACACTTTTTAGCTGTAGAACCCACAGGCTTTCATGTCATTGTGCTGAAGGATACAGCTTTTTTTTCAAATGACCTTCTGCTAGATCTCTCTCAAGGCAACATTGCATCTAAAACATTCAGACCTTTAGCCGTTACTTCTCTGATGTCCATTTCACAGAACAACCATAGTGTGAAACTAAAAAACAGGTTTAAAAAGACTGAGGATGTAAGAATATGTGGCACCTGCCCCTTCTTACCTCTTTCGTGAAAATAGTCTTCACATTATAAGGCACTGAATGCTCTTGTTCAATCTATGGAGTAGCAAACCCAATGAGAACTAGAAGGAAACATGTTTCTTTAGAATTCCTTTCATCTTTCTGGTATGTCTGAATAGCACTAGTCTGGTGAAAACCAAAATAAGCTGGTTTCTGCTATCTTAGCATGATACTGTGATTTCCTGACACACTAGTGGTTGCAGATGAGGCTGAGCTGAGACTGGTGCAGGAATTTTCTGAACTTTGCTGAAGTTGTATTTTATGTCCAATTGGGCATAAATAAATATTGAAAAAATGAAATACATGATGCTGATTAATGGAGAATAGTAAATTCTTGTGTTTTCTGTTCACTGATGACAGGGTATAAATGCTGATTGGCATAAGTCACTTCCCACTTGGATATCTTGACTGACATGCATGCAGATTCAGTACTTCATATTTTAAAAGCCTAAGAGTGTCTTTGGCACTATCAGACCACTGTTTGTGATGGTTTAAGAGACGACAGTAACTGGGACAGCTAAGCTCACTGCTTTGCCCGCACCTGCTCCGCAGTGCCTTTTGGGGCACCTTTCCACTCATGGGACTGGACTCTGCAAGGTATCACTGGGTCAGACTTGGTTGAGTGGGGCCTCCATGGGCTATCCTGAGAGCATGGCAGACCCATCCACAGGCTGGGATAGTGACCTGTGCCTACACCAGAGCTTCGGGACTTTGCTAAGGAGCTGCACTAGGCCTTCATAAGTGTTGTTTAAAGAGCTACATTTTGCTTTTCATTGGTTGTTAAAAAGTTTTCCTTCTAAGACAGTGATTCTCAATCAGCTATTTGCAAGCAAATCTGTGAGCACTGCAGCTGTCCTGGGATGACCCTGGGAAGTTGTAGTGAGTGAGGGCTTGGGCAAACAGCTCCGCCAATGCTCCCCTTTGTGATTTTTTTCCCAGTACTTTGATTGCTTGTTTATGATGAGGCTTTAAGGGAAAGAGACTATCCATATGCTCATCAAACAAATCACAGGAAGCAAGTAGGCCTTTAGGATCGCAGCAGCAGGATGACTGTCTGGGTGGAAAGTGAAGACTGCAGGGCAGTGCAGGCCCACAGGCTTTGCTCCCCTGCAGGCTATGATTTACCAACCTGCTGAGCAGGGCACTTGGGCATTCAGTCTGTTACTCATCCAGGCCTGGATCTTATCCAGCTTTCACCATCTCATCTGGAGCTTCTCATTGAATCACAGTGTTCAAGCACTCTGTGTCTCTCTGTGTCAGGCCTTTAGGTGACTTTTCTTCTCTGCCGATGAAGGCTTGTACCCTGCCAGGTGCTTTGCAAGCAAGGGAGAAGCCCCAACAGGGCCTGCAATCTAGTCAGAAGAAATGTGTGTGTGAAGCCCAGTGGAAAAGAGGATCCCTAGGAAAGCTGGTGGAATAATGTCCAGGGACATCTCTTTCCAGCTGCATGAACTTCATACCAAAGTTTTGTGGCTGTAAGCTCCAGAACATGGGCCTCATCCTTCCAGGGGTATCACTCTGAGCTGCTGCTTGGCTCTCAGAATCCGAAGCATGGTGCAGATGAGACAGTGAAAAGCCAAACTTAAAACATTGAAAACTAATTGAAGCAACACTCCTAACACATGCATTGGTGAGACTGCCAGCACCGGCAGAAAGGTGGGCTGAAGTCAGCAATGTACATGGACTGTATCATCTGTTGGACATGATGTATGTTTTCTAGGAAATGAGGCAGCACAATTGAGAGATCACAGTTCTTAATAATTCTTAGAGGAAGAGATTTCATCTTTCATGCTGCCCTTACGGCAATTAGCAGTAAGCCTTCTCCTGAAAGCTTATCTATGCCACCACTTCTCCAAGGACACTACCAGAAAAGCTAATGTCATGAACCAGGAACAAAGCATTTTTCTTGGCAAAGTTGAGCAAGGAGCTTCAGGCACTGTCTACAAAAAGAAAATAAGGGAGGATGTGAATGCAAAGTAAAATGCCTGTTCCTGGCTATCGCTCTGTGGGGATGCTCTTTTCCTGCAATAAAGATAACTTAAACTGAAGATAAGGGCTCAAGAACACGTAACTTGTGGTAAACTAGCTGTGAGGGCATACCTGCTGCTCTGTAGCTAGTGACCATTGCACATCCTTTCTTTAGTGTCAAATATGGGATCTTCTGCCTCTTTCTTGGAGGAACTTCCTTTGTATCACTGAGGCACTACAAGGAAAAAAACAGGGCAGAAAAAACTCCCTCAGGCAGCTGCCCCAAAATAGGTAATTACAGTGTGCTGCAAGTTCAAACCCTGATTTCCCTGGCTGTAACCCCCACGTCTTTGGCATGACATTAAGGGAACCAGTTGCAGTAAGTCAGGGTAAGTCTCTCCTGTGGAAGGGTAGGAGTGCCTCGACAGACTGGAGAGAAAAGGGTTGCAGAGAATTTACCAGAGCCCTGTGACTGGGTCCCAAAGCACAGGGGATGGCAGCCAAGACAGCAGGGAGTATTCCAACAGCACTGTGACCATCTGTGGGTCTCCCTGCATCTGTGTGAACAGAAGCACTGTATAAAACCAAAAAGGTTAAATGAAAAGATCTACTGCCAAGGGAAACCTCTCATATCTTGTGAACAGATTTCTTCTTTTTAATGTGTAAACTCCAACTCAAAATCGCATAATGGTAAGAGACTTTTTTTGCCCCTTACAGGAAATGCATACACATTCCAGATAGAAGAGCTCTTTCAGATGTTTGAGGAGGATGAAATATGAGTCTGCTCAGTAAGTTAGAGAGAATTTTACTCTGAAATTTGAAAATGGCAGAATCTCAAGTTTAGTTCTGCAAATACCCTAACACTTAGGTATTTTCAAGGCAGGACAAAGCATATACATGAAAGAAAAGCATTCAGGGTTTCTGGGCTTCCCTCTTAGGATAGAAAAGACAACATCTGACCTTTACTTCAGCTGTCAAGATGGTTTTGCAGCCAAACATAGCTCAGCAAAGAGTAAACTCTAGGCTGGTTGTTGTATATATAAATCATCTCAGTGGATTTCTGGACTGATCCTCATTACTTGTTTGCTTTACCTGTACCTTTAAAATATATGAATTTAGGCACAGCACAAGCTCCCATCCTGGGCACATTCATCTCCTCCTTTTCCCTTGGGAAAACATTTTGTACCTAGTTTGGCCAGAAAATTTGTTCATCCATTTTCTATTTGTTCATCCATTCTATCCCTCAGAATAAAGGCATGACAAAGATTTAGGACTGAAGACATCATTAATTTATGTAATACTTGCATTAAGACAGTCCTCAGTCATGTGGGGAGTTAGAGCTGTCCACTTTCACTACAGTCAAGCACCTAAACTTTTGCTTTTTTAATTCAAAGGGACAGCAGGCCAGTGGGTTTGTTTTTGCCTTTAGTCGTGAGCACTGCCTGGCAATGCAAGGGCAGCAGCACTTGGGAAAGGCCAGGAGGGAGGCTCGAGCCTGCTCATGCCTTCCCTGCCGAGGTGAGTAACGAGGCCTCGGGGCCTCTGTCCTGGGCACACCTGTCCTGTCCCCACCCATCCCATTCCAAAATCCCCTATGCCTGGACTGGGCTAGGCCAAACCTCCAGGAGCCTGGGCCAGGACAGGGCATTTGCTTTGCTTTGCCTTGCTTTGCATTGCATTGCATTGCATTCACATGTAGGTGCCTTTTACATCCTCTTTGTCAAGTCTGGAGCAAAGTTTGGCAAGGAAGTCCACTTTGAACCCTGTGACTCAACAGGAGGGTCTCCTTTATTCCCTTTAATCCTCAGCGTTTCCTACCCTTACACTTCCCGCTGTCTCCACATAGATAATTTTTGGGTTTAGTTCACTTTTGTACTGATTGATTTCAGATTTCAGTTTGCTGTTTCTCCATGTGCTTTTACCATCTAGTAACAAGAAGAGTGAGCCTTGCCAGTGAACTCTGTCGTGCTTTCTCTTTTACCTGCTTTTGCTGATGAGAACTTTTGGAGATTTTAATGTGATGCATTTGCTACCTTCTTAGTAACAGCCATACCTGATACCTGTCACTGAGAGATAGTTTACAAAAAATACCAACCTTTGATTGTGTGATAGTTTAGGTGTGATATAGAAATTGCTCAGATAAAGAGACAGTTAAAAATAACTACTCTGGAGTTAAGAATGTTCCTTATAGAAAGCTACTGTAAGCCAAGTTTTGATATGCTGATCTGAGGAAGACTTTTTTGCCCCATGTTACTTCTTATGAGGTCCTATGTCTTACAATTCTTCTGAAGTACTTCCCATAGTGCATTATATAATCTGCTGACATTAAGCAGTTCCTGAGGTTGATAATCACACTTTCATTACAGCTAAAGATGTGGAAATATGCATTCCAGTCTCAGTGACACAAATCTATTTTGTTCTGTTTCCTGACTGAAATTTTTTTTACAGTATTTGGACTTTACTCATTATTGCAAAGGCAATGGATGTCAGGAGCACCTAAGGAATCCAGCCTGGGAACCTGTACAGCGCCAAAACAATAGGATGAGTTTTGTCAGTACTTTGATGGCTGTGGAACAGACCAAAGAAAAGAAAGCATACTCCAAACACAACACATCCTGCCCAAAAGCAGAGACAAGTTTGCAATTCCTATTCTGCTAGAAGGAGAAAAGCAAGACTTTTGAAAAAGAGAGAACAGTAATTATGGATGCATGGAGAATTTCAATGAATTCCAAAGCGCATGCTCACTGTGTTCACCTGATTTTTCAGTTGCAGGGGCTTCCCATTATCTTACATTTGGTATATGTGGAAAGTAGAAAGGGACATGAACAAAGATGGCATATTTTAGTGTACAGGTACCAAGTTTGTAGATATCAGCTGTATTCTGAAAATCTTGCAGGAATTCTAGAATGATGAACAATGGATCAAGGTTTTTGTCAGCCTGACTTTCAACAAAAGGTAAAATCTGTCACATGCAGGGACAGCCTCTAGGTGTCACTTGAGTATACAAAGTAGAAGCAAGATTTGGGGTTGGATGACCCAAGAGCGTTACAGTGCTATTTCGGCAGAAGTTAATTGTTTAACTGATCAGTGGGTTATTTTCTCATGATAGCAAAATATCATCGAGTTTCTGGTATTTGGTATTCTGGGCAAACGATCTGATTGTTTAACATAAGTTGAAGCTTGAGTAATTTATGGGGATACCAAAAGAAGAATTTTAAATACATGATATTGATAAGAAAAAGAAGTGTCAAAAAGTTAAAGTCAATCACCAATTTCTTTAATAATTAGAGACCAGTTGTGCAACATGTTCTGCATCCAGAGATTATGGCGTCTTGTGTTCTAGACTTCTAGTGCTTTGAAAGCAAGTCATAAGTCCCACCCCCCCCCCCCCCCCCCCCCCCACC